>PVKH010016036.1:0-15865 GCA_004027955.1 Chaetophractus vellerosus
GGGATATGTAACAAACAAACAAAAAAATGGATAAAGGTAAATAAATAAATCTTTAAAAAAAAAAAAAAAACCTGACTCTATAGTCAAGCATAGCCCACCGCTTTGAGAAAAGCCTTCTAACAAAAGTACAAGGGCAAATTTCCTGGTCCAGCTTTCTCAAGGCACAAACTTTCTATGAGCATAGTTTGTGTGGGAGGAGAGTGGTGTATGGGTAGAAAGTGAATTGATATCCTTTAAGGAGCCTCAGAAATGCAGCTACTTAAGAAATTCATAAAATTTTAGAAATGTATAAAATTCATATATATGAAACAAGTGATTAATGCTTGCTTTTTAATAGAATAATTAATAGAAAAACTATAGTTAGTCATGTTTATTGTTCATTGGCTAACATTAAAACTATATTTTCATTTGAATGTACTGTATATTAATTCTCATGTGTGGTCAATTATAAAAGTAAAACTGTTTGGGTTTGATTGGCTGTCAGGCTTGGTTATTGCCAAAAATATCTTGGGAATTCAATCTAAAATTATTCTCTATGTCTCATAGAAATGTGACATGATAATTTTTGGTGATACTGTTAGAGAAATAAAGCATAATAAGATAAAGCTATGCTCTTACTACATCTTTTGGTTTATCACAAAAAATAATGTTTTTTGACATATTAAAATTCTTTCTTTTTGTGACTTTAAATATTCTTTTGGTTTTGTCACTTTACCTTCTTTTATTGCCTTTACTGTTTTAAAAAAATACAAAATCATTTAGAAAAAAATGCTTCAGCACTGTATTTGTTAGTCAATGTCTAGACTTCTAAAGCATTAATTGTCCATAGCTGGTGTTTAATTGGCTCTGTGTGTTTGGGACAATCAATGTATCTTGCCTGAGACATAATATAGAATCTCTTTTCTAAGCAGTACACACAATAGACAAGTAAGTCAACTTCTCTGAAGCTGCCAAACTTGACTGGTTAATTTAAATCTACCCACTTTACCTTAGCAAGTCTTCTGAAGCATTTAATTATTTTAGCAAGTGCTTTAGATTGCTAAAACTGCTAATGCAAAATACTAGAAATGTGTTGGCTTTTATAAAGGAAATTTATTACGGTAAATGCTTACAGTTCCAAAGCTGTAAAAATGTCCAAATCTAGGCATCATCAGAGATGCTTTCTCACCAAAGGTTGGCTGCTGGACCCTGGAGTCCTGGCACATGGTGAGGCAAAATAGCTCTTCATCTGGGTCTTCACCTCAGGTTGTTTCTTCCCTAAGCTCAGCTTTGAGCAATCAAGCACATGGCAGGGCTCATCTCTTCAGCTTTGTGTTGCTCAGTGAACCTAGCCTCTTCGGGTTTCTCTTGGGCTCTCTCTCAGCCTCTTGGGGTTTCTTTGTCTTTCTGTGACTGTAGGCAATACTGGAGTCCTTTCTCACGTGCCAGGGTAAAAATGGCAGCTCTCTTTCTCCGTGTGTTTCTGCTTCTAATTCTCTGTTGATATCAAGAAGGAAGAGACCCAACTTGGGTCATGCCTCACTGACACAGTCCAATCCAAAAGCCTAAAGAGATCTAATCAAAAGGTCTAACTGAATCTAATGCAATCAAAGCTCTCCCCACCACCACCACAGGATGCAGGAATAGATTAGTTCAAAGAACATGATCTTTTCTGGGATTCACAAAACTTCAAGCTGCCACAGCAAGTGAATGAGGGGTTTTTTTTGTTTGTTTTTTTAACAAATGTTTATGAGCCTTAAATTACAAAATAATCATCTAGAAAATGGTCAACCTCCAAAGCATCAGTAATTTGATTTAACTTTTTAGTGTTTATATTAGTCTAATTAGTATATAAACACCAAAGTGAGGAACTCAAGTATAAGATACTATTTTTTTTTATTTTTATCATAATGTATTTACATATTTGATAAAAATATCAATTTTGAATGAATATAAAATTCTGGGACATTTTTCCTTCCTACATTATATTTTGAAAAACTTTAAATCTACATAAAACTTGCAAATGTAGTAAAAAAAATAATCCATACACCTCTACCAGGCTTCACCATTTGTTAACATTTTGTCACATTTGTGCTTTCTCTTTCATCATGTGTGTGTGTATTCGTCAGCCAAAGGATTGCTTTTGCAAATATACCAGTAATTGGTTGGTCTTTATAAAGGGTATTTATTTGGGGTAGAAGCTTACAGTTACCAGGCCACAAAGCATAAGTTTCTTCCTTCACTAAAGTCCATTGTCATGTGTTGGAGCAAAACAGCTGCCGACATTTTCCAGGGTTCAGGCTTCTGGGTTCCTCTCTTCCCGGGGCTGCGTTTCTCTCCGTGCTTAGCTTCTGTTTCCTCCACAAGTTCAGCTGTAGACCATGAGGCTCTCTATGCTTTTGCATCTCTCCACAAGTCCAGCTGTAGACTATCAGGCAAATGGTTCAATTCTCTTCTCCCAGGGCATCCTCTCCAACATCAGAACTGCTTCTCAAAAAAACTGCTTCTCGAATCTGCTCCCTCTGCCTTTTGCCTTGCCTTTTATACTTGAGACCACACCCACTGAGGGGCGGGGCTCAATGCCCTACTGACATGGCCCAGTCAACACCCTAATCATAACCCAATCATGCCCAGATGAACAGATCAGTTTACCAGCATGATTCAATGTGGATTTTTGGAATTCATAATTACATCAAACTGTAACAGTGTGCATGTACACACGTATATTATGTATATTATATATATATACACACAGATGTTCTTTATTTGCAATTATAATGTATATACATTATATACATATACATACATATATATAAATCATTTAGGAATTAATTAGAAGTACATTTATAATTTCATTCCTAAGGCTAGGTTTTGTCAAGTCTCATGAGTAAAATAACATTTTGTACTTCTATTTTAATACTTAAATACATTGCCTTTCTCATGAGAATTTAACAAAGTTAATACAATATAATATTCATAAATAAAATGAAATTTTAGGTTGTCTCTTTCCCAATTAACACAAAGTTAAGTCACATTTATTTATTATTATTTTACTAATACTAATGTCAGAACAGGCCACTCTTGCCCACCACTCCCAGGCCTGTTCTCCACACAGCAGTCAGAAACCTTGTAAAACCGGAGTCAGATCATGCCATCATGTGCTCAGAATCTTTTGTGATTTCCCATCTCACTCAGAATGAAAGTCCACCTTCTTAAATGGCCTGCAGGAACCTACACCATCTGATACCAGTACTCCTTATCTCTCCTGATGTTCCTAAAGGACCAGGAAAGCTCTAGCCCCAGGGCCTGCTATTCCCTCTACCTGGAATATTTTTCCCCCAATAGCCTCTTGGCCTGCTCCCTCTGCCCTATTAGACTTTGACAGAAGTATATGCTCATTTAGTCTTTTCTTAACAGATCTTTTAAAAAGTGTAATACCCCCACCACACGCAGGTACTCCCTATTCCTTTTCTTCAGTCTTATTGTAAGCATGCATCAAAATCTAATATACTGTATATTTTATTTATTTATTTGCCCATGTGTAAACTTCGTAAAGGCAGGGATGTTTGTCTATTTTGTTTGTTGCTGTATTATCAGTCCTAGAATGGAGTCTGCCACATAGAAGTGCTTGCTAGCTATTTTTTGAATAAATGAATGATACAAATATAAATTAAAAAAATAAAGTAATATAATAATTTAAATAGTGTTTTTACATTATTACTTAGTACCTTTAGGAAGCTCTTAACAACATCAATGCCTTAATTTTACAATATTTTGTACTTTTACAGTATCTTCCACATATATTAGATTATTGACTGTATACGTTATTATATTGCTGCATCACAAATTATCCCAAAGTTTTGTGGCTAAAAGCAACAAATATTTATTGTCTCAGTTTCTGTGATCAGGAATCCAGATGCAGCTTATCTGGGTGCCCCTAAACTAACATCGCTTGTGAGGTTGCAGTTAAACTGATGGTTGGGTCCATAGTCATCTCAAAACTTGTCTGGGTCTGGAGTAACCCCTTCCAAATTCATTCATGGCGTTGCTGGTCTCAGTTCCTCACCTGGTGGGCCTCTCCTTAAGCTGTCTGGGTGTCCCTGTGACATGGTAGCTAGTTATTTATCTGAGAGAGAAAGAGGGAGACAGAGTGGGCTTCCAAAACAGAAGATCGTTTTATGATCTTCTCTCAGAAGTAACATCTCATCACCTGTGCAGTATTCTATTCTTTAGAAACAATTCACTCTGCCGGGCCCACATCTAAGGGGAGGGGATTAAACAAGCCATTAATAGAGGGAGGCAGGGATCATTGGGGACCATCTTAGAAGTTGCCAAATTTATTGACCATTTTACAGATATAAAAGTTGGACCTAGGGATGTCAATTTTCCCAGGTTACACAGTTAAAAGTAAGAGAAAGTAATTCTGATTCCCTGCTCAGCATCTTTTCAGGATTCCTCAGTAATTTAAATTTAATAAAAAAATAAGTTAAATAAATTTAAGCATAATAATTATTATTTTCAAAACAGTCAACAGGTACATTTTGCTTTGCTATGTGCCTGACACTGTTTAAGTGCTTTACATGTCATCACATTTAATCCTTAAAACAACTCTATAAAGTAGATACTCTTTTTTTTAACATTTTAAAAAATTTATTATATATCCCCCCCTTTCTGCTTGTTCTTGCTGTGTTCATTTTTGTGTTCTTCTGTGTCTGCTTGTCTCCCCCCATTGCAGCAACCCACTGAGTCAACTCACCACACGGTGGCCTTGCCTTGCACATGGCGGCTTGCCTTCTCAAGGCAGTCTGCCTACTCGAGGAGGTCCCAGGAACCAAACCCGGAGCCTCCCATGTGGTAAACCGGCGCCCTACCAATTGAGCTACAACAGCCCCAGATACTCTTGATATACACATTTTACCAAAGAGGAAAATGAGGAATAGATTAAGTAACTTTCCAAGGTCACACAGCTAGTAAGTGACATTGTTGACATCCAAACCTATAAGTCTGACTCAAGAGGTTAGCCTCTTAACCAGTTCTCTGTAGCACGACTCTTACACATATAAAAGCTAAAACATTTGGCAGTCTTCATTTCATCAAAAAATATTTTCCAATCTTGATTTAAACTTTAAAAACAAGGGATTTTTAGTGTTATTTAAAATTTTGCCTTGTGAGAAGACTTTCACACAAGTGGCAAAAACACTTCAGATTCAAAGCTATATGTATTGTGTACACTGATCTGCAGTGAGAAGTTAATAGGACAAGCATGTGTCTGCAGGTGGATCTGGTATAGATAGAACGTCTATCTACTGAACACGATGTTCTCAGGTGACTATTGCTTACCTCTTCCAAAGAAATAAAACCACACACAGAGAATGCCATTCAGTGCTTGGGGAATAACTTCTTGTCCTCCCATTCTTCAAGCTTATAAAAGATCCCCTTCCAAATGGCCATAAGTCACTTCAGAGAATACATTTTCTAAAGGATGATTGCCCTTCTTGAGTAGTAACACACTTAAGACAGGCATGCAGTAATCCTCAGAAATGTACCACCTGGAGTGTCTTTTGCTTAATTAGAGCTGGCACTGGGCCACTTCTCCACCTTGAACTAGTGCAAGAGCTCTGAAAAGAGGCATGGCTATTAGAAGTGTTATTTGGGGGGAGAGGGGGGTAAACTAATGGCACAGTGCCAGTCTGCAGAAAATAAAGTCAAACACTCTTGCTACCACAACAAAGTGTCAAAATGCCTAACTTTATAGTAATCAGAGATTAAATTCATTGTTGTCCTTATGATCTCTGTGGTTCTCAAAGACTTCACAATCCTCACTCACAGGATCACAAACCAAAAAAGAACCCAATAATTTGGAAGATACTGCAAAAGTTAATTGCAGGAGACTAGAAGCTATATGTTGAAGAATTTTAGATCAAGATCACAGACTAGCCAATTATAACAATAAACATAACTTCCCCCCGTCCAAAGTACTCATTGAACAGAAGGAGGAAGTCATCATTATAATTATATAAACTCATTCTTTTACTTCCTTTAGCAGCCCATCATCATTTTTTAATAGTACTATATTTTATCAAAGGGCAAAAGGCTAGTCCATACCAACTGCATGATAAAATTCCATGGCACCAGCTGATGCCCACCCCAGCTCCCACATCTGCTCAAAAGGTTTCAGGAGAAGTTTTGCAAGCATCAGCAACACTTTATAATGTATGGCAAGTTTTACTTTTCATAAACCGTACATTAGTAATTCCCTATTCTGTTTCAGTATTGAGATACTTGAGCTGGGGGTCCTAGCACCTCATTAACTAGGTCCATTGTTCCTTCCACAAGGATTGGCCCCTCTTTTGCCTTCTTCATTTATTGTAGTAGTTGAATTTCCTTTTTTTAGGAAGTTTTTGCCCCTAAATCTGCCTTTCTATAGGTTGGTCCTAAACATCTACTATTAGACCTCATTTATGCCACCTGCCTATATAGAATGCCAGGATTACCTATCTTGAGCTTTCTTGAACAGACATGCTGAGTCTCAGACCAAATTTGATTGTTTTGCTAATAGTACTTTCATCTCACCTGTTCCTTTCTTATGTTGACCATCTTTCAGTTTTAGATAGCTAATTACAGATAGCTAGATTGACATGGCCAGCCTGAAGACAATTAATAGTTTCCTTCTCCATGTTCAGATCCCCACAGACTCACCTGGTTTGTTTGGGTTCTGGCCCTGGCCTTTTATTTTCTGGTCCTTGCTACTACCACCCAAAGCTAAGTCTCGAAAAATGGATAGACAAGATATTCTAATAGAAAGGTAAGAGTTTTAGGTAGAAGGTACAGAAAAAAATCTTCTAAAGATTCACAAATACTGCATAAAAATCCACTGTAAAAATGACAGGTAAGAGACTTTAATTGGAAATTGCATGTGCAAAAGAATGGTATAAATTTAGGTTAAACAAAATCTCAATGCTTATGCTTTAAAAAAACTTTTCTTAACCCAGTCTTAAATTGTCAGAAGTCAATTACATTGTGGCTTCAAACTGGTGTTACAAAATAAACTTTTTTTTTCATGAAGAGAAAATAAATTGCTTTATCCAAAGGTATCCAAGTGAACTATATGTAGAACACAACAGGCGGATTCCTTGAGCATCCCCAAAGAATGAAGCAAGCTCCTTAAAATTTAAACTCTTTTTCACCAAAGGATTTCAGATCTTTCCACTGACAGAATGGTCCATGTGAGCACATATTTATTTATACAGTGAAAGTCAATGGAAAAATACATTATAATTATCCTTTACTAAAAAATCTTTCACAATCATATGATGCCTGTATATTTTCAAAGTCAGGGCTCTGTCTAAACCAACCAACAATGTATTGAGTACTCAGTACATTGAGTACTGTTTACCAGTAACAATGTACCTATAGGCCCACAATCTGAAATAAATTATTATTGGAAGTCAGGATCAGCTACATAATTTGTAGGTTCCATTGCAAAATGAAATTCAAAAATTAAGAAATTTCATGATATCTGAACATTAAAAAAGGCAGGAGGCCCTGCTAAGTTGAGGGGCCCCATGGAATTTCACAAATTGTTTGCCCCTGAAGCTCGACCAGCTGGAAGTAAGTATAAAGTTTCAATATGTGAAAGGTAATTAAAAATATATGTTCAATGCCACTGTTACATGGCTAATTTTTCATGTATCAAGCTATTCTGCTAATTTAGTTCTTTTTAATTAAGCAAAAACAAATAAAAACACCTTCACTTCCACCGCACCCACCAGAAACCACACATCTCCCAAGAGAATTCATCCTTAGGTAACTGATGTTCATGGCCTGTCGGCAAGGCTGGTGAACATTATGAAACTGAAATAAGAATTTTTAAAAATATAATTATGAATATGTTTTAGTCTGTTAAGGAGGAAGTTTCATTAGTGTGTATAACCTTTTAAAAATGGTAGACAGAAGCAAGTAATGAGAAAAGGAGTGTGTGGGGAGGGAGGAGTCCAAGTAAATATTAACAGAAGAAATTTGGAAGAGAAGAGCATTAACTACTGGGTTCCAGGAGGGTCCTTTATGGTATCATATTTTGGAATTTAACTTCAAGATTGAAATTCAATGTTCACAATGTTTTATATCTGGAAATACTAAAAACCTCCACAGGCATTTCTGGTTTTCTTTAAAGAGAGTATATTTCTCTACCACGCTGATCTGGGAAAGCAATTGACATCAGTCTTGACAGCATTGGAGTGGCAGGTTACATAGAGTCCCCTGGTGGAGAGAAGCAAATAGCAGATGATGCCATGGGCTGTTACCTCCTATTATCTGCCCAAAAAGCACTGGAGTTAAATTTATGTGCTGAGAAATCAAGTAACCATTGATGTTCCAGGCAAGTGTCTCCAAAGCTTGGATTTTACTGGATCATATCAAATAAGGGAAAAGAAACAGATGTATCTTCCCAACTGGGGAAAAAAAAAAAAAAAGATGGGGTTATAGCTCAGAAAGAAACTATGTGTCATGCATATGTGCCTGATTACACTGTGATGTCTGTCCTTTTCACATGCATCTAGAATATGCAATTTATTTCTATGTTTATGTATTGCTCAATATTCTATCTGCTTGGGGGAAAAAATGACTGCTCCTATAAATGTCATCATGGATAGAATTATAACTTGTTTGTTTAGATAACTTGTGTTTATCTCCTTGAGTTTTTCTGATGTTGACAATGACTCATACCATTCACTTACCTCTATCTAAAACATGTGGTCAGGGAAGACTCTTAGGGTGTGTATCTTTTTCTTTTTTACTTAACACCAAATACTATTTCCTCCTTTGGTATTTTCTTCACAGCCTCCTAATTTTGTAGTCATTTTTTAGTTAAAGAGTATTTAAAGTCCTTGGAAGCAACATATTTTTCCGACAGAATATGTCATAGGATAACTTACTGTACATGAGAAAGCACTATTATTGTTCCTTTCTTATAAGTACAAGTTTAGGGTTTTGTATTGACTTGTTGCATGAAAACTTTTACTTTTAAAAACAGAGTCAAGGGGTGCATGTGGCTCAAATGGTTGGGCATCCCTCTCACATATGGAGGGATCTGGGTTCGATCTCCGGACCTCATGGTAAATAAATAAAAACAGGGTCAAAGACACCCACCAATATAAAATGTGAATATTGTACTCTGGCCTATGTCCTGAGGATGGTGGTTGTCTTTAGCTTTAAGACCAGAGGAAGACTATATGGATCTCATTTCTCCCCAGTGAGAAAGGTTGTATGGAGCTTCCCTCTATATTCATTTTAACCACACAGTCTGCATGTTTGGAGATCATATGCAGCTCCAGGCAATAAGAGAAAAATAAATCCTTTTCTATAATATTGAAAATCTAATCCTACTAATTATATAGCCTATGTATACATAGAAAATTTCCTTTTCTCTTCTCCCTCTCTCCCCCCCCCCCCCCCCTTTCCTTTCTTTTCTTTCTTTCTGTTTTGTCTCTTTTTAACTTTTGGTAAGTTCTTGTGCAGACAAGCAGCTCTAGAAACCGTGTGAATCTCTAGGACCATGCTAACCTAGGCCCTGGCATCTAGGAAGCTCCTGCTGGAATGAATGGGATCTGGACATTATTTACATTCTCCCTTGATTGATGGGGGTTATTAGACTGCTTACATGATCTTTACTTATTCAAAATCCAGAAAATAAACTACTACTAAAAAACAGGTTCAATTAGATGCCAACGAAGTAAGCTGAACTCACACAGCCATTAACTTAAATTGACAAAACTCTACCATTGGTCCCCTCTGCCTTAGGTTTCTCAAATGGTTTAGACAACTGTTTTGTACAGGTGGTAATATATCAGTACATATCTGTCTCACTTTACTACTTCAAGATGAAAATATGTATGGGATATCTTTCCAGAGTTGCCATAAATTAGTGTTGTTTTCTTTCTTTTTTTCTTAAGAAGTTTATAGGGAAAAAAAAGTCTCAACTTCCTGATTTAAACAAAGAGAGAGCTCGTTCATTTTTTTCTTCCTCACAGTTAAACCAGTTGTTTGTTGTCTTTGTTTTCGTAGTGGCACCACGTTCTCACCGCACTTCTCCAGCCAGCCATGCTAACAGTTTATGAGATGCTTCATCCAAAAGAATATAAATGAAGTACACTTGGTTCTTTCTGTCTTTCTTTTTCTTTTATGTGTGCTACTGAATTTCTGGATTCCAATTGGAACCAGAAACAGATGTGCTGAAATATATTCAGTTTTAAAAAAAGAACACTATTCCCATCAATTGCTTGGTGTTTCTCTGTTGACATGAATTTAGAAAATCTTGCTGCCAATTTTGTGAAAATTTTTGATTTTTAAACATTCAGGAAACTTAGATGAGTGTTTTCTGTTATACCTATATGTTTTAATTATCATATAATATTTGGTCTATATCATACTTCATTGCTAAATAGAAATGATCTGTTATCATTCCTCATGTTCATATTGCCAATTAGAGATATTTGCCGGGCCGGCTCGATAGCCCAGTGGATAGGGCGCCGGCATACCACATGGGAGGCCCCGGGTTCGGTTCCCGGGGACCTCTCCTAGCGGGCAGACCACCTTGAGAATGGCAAGCCGCCATGGGCGGGCCAGAGCCACCGTGGGCAGGGCAAAAACCTGCCATGGACAGGGCAAAAGCCGCCACAGGCAGGGCAGGTCGCCCGCGAATGGAGCACAACCAGCCACCCGTGAACTGAAAGCCAGCCATGAACGGAAGCAGAAGCCGCCCACAAGCGGGGAAAGCCGCGCCTGCGCAGTGACCGGTCTCAGCGCGTCGCCGCAGCGGGGGGGGAAGGGGAGATATGTAATAAAATAAATAAATCTTAAAAAAAAAAATTGAGATATTTGCCCTTAGTGAAATGGCAGCAACATTGGCTATATAATTAAAGGGGCCTGGTGCAAAATTAAAATACAGGGTCTGTTCAAAAATCACTAAAAATTTCAGTATGGCAATAGCAGAGTATTAAACCAAGCTCAAAGTCCTTCTGTATACTGGGTCTTAAGATGCCCATCAAGCCAGCCTTGAGTGGTGGCATATTTCTGCTACTTCCACATCCTGTGCTCTTTAATCACATTTTCTGCCACTGATCTGCACTAGAGATGTACAAGCCTCAAAAAGTTTGGAGTTTGTTTCTGTTTCCATGTATTAAGTGGATAGATGTTTTCACAAATTACTTTGGCTAGGAAACCAAGAAACTTTACATTTCTCAAACCTTTGGGTTTCAGCAGGTTGGTAAAAATCTCAGTAATATTCTAAGATGGAAGAATTCCAGTATCCTATGTGAATACGGAAGGGAGGGAGGTGGAGCGCAAAGCCTTCAGATTTGGAATTTACTCATTTCATTTGCAATGCTTCCCTCATCTCTAAGTTACATGAATTAGTTTTAGTAAAGTACAACTTCCTTGTTGAAGATACATAGAAGAGGATTCATGTAAAAATAACCCCAGCTTTCACCAACAAACCATCCAGTCATTCATTTGGTCACTTAGGCAGTCATTTTTACCTCCCATGTATAACATTTTCATAAAGAAGGTGGTCCAAAATTGAAAAGAAATAAGGCAAATACTGCCATCTAGAGAGAGAGAAAGAGAGAGAGGAGAACATACTGATAGTGGTAATTTTCCAAATATGACTCAAACAAAACTGAAAGCCCTCAGTGAGGGTGAAGATTTTCCAGTTTGATACCATCCCTTAGAAGAAATCAGCATTTCATAAAAAGCAGTCATTAAAAATTGACCTAAATCAAAATGACAGGTTTCCTGTTAATAATTTTGAATAACAGGGAAGGTACCAAGAGATTCTTTTCAGTTCTAAGCAGGAACTTTTTAAAGATAATTTTTTAAGGGCTTTATCAAATAACTGCATGACACCTAATTGTTTTACCTGCTTAAAAAGTAAATGAGAGCAAAGCTTTGTTTCTAATTTATCTTGTTCAAACAAATGAAAAAAGTCAAAAGGAGGTTGAATTATCTTTGGTATATTGGTCAGTTTGCCTTGTTTTCATGCTACAGTACAAAGATATTCTGTTTACTCTCTAAGTGGCTTTAAAAGAACAAAGATTGCAAAATTCAAAGAGAGGAAAACACAAAAGAACTATTAAAAATACCTGAAAAACAAGGGAAAAAGCAGGAATCTAGCTGGTTTCCATATAGTACATGTGCAGACATTTCAACAACTCACCTTCTAAGAATGAATAATGCATACTGAGCCGGTGATAGCCAAATCAATTCAGTTAGACATCCCCCCAAACATTTTCAGTAACTCTCACTTGAGGAAATATTTCCTATGTTACTGGAAAAGAGTTAAATTCTTATTTAAGAAATATCCTAAACCATTTTAAAACCCTAGCAATATTAACTGAAGTAAAATCTACAGTTGTCTTTTTTAGCTTTTCCATATTTGGCTCTGCAAGAAGTTTTGAAGTTGAATATTGCATTGTAAATATTATATTTTTCTGAGATATAGATTTTTGTGAGATAAATTTTAACACATATTTATATATACACATGCATTACATTATATATATTTTTATATATCTGAAATTATAAAAATAATGTACACATGAAAACTACCATTTAAATTTGGTTAAACAGAGGGCTTATTAACTAATAATAAGAATTAGCTATAATTAATTGAGAAATGTTATAAGCATTCTTCATTCATTTTGCAAATATTAAGGAGCTAGTAATCTTAGGCATTGTTCTAGGTGCTTGTGGATCCCACAGTAAATAAGCATAGGTGCACGGCTCCATATGAGCCTCATAGAATCTCATAAACAGCTCTTGTTTTTCTATTTGAAAGAAACTTGCCCAAGATCTTACTGGTTATAAGGAACCAGAGTTTGACTTCAATCTCTGCTTGCTTCTAAATCATATTTGTGTATCACATTTTGTTGCCTTCCATACAAAATCCCATCCTGCTCTGATGGAAGTTTTAAGAAAGAAGTTTTGCTTTTCAATGGTTTGTGACGCTGTGACAGGTGAATATCAGTGTGACTCTTGGAAAGTTTATAGTTAGGTGAAAGCTGTTAAATCTCTACAGAGAATAAGGGAGGGCTCTGGACCCCAAGAACACTGGGAAAAGAAAGAGCAGGCAAGTGATGAGAAAAGGAGAGTGGCAATATAATACAGTGACCCCTAACACTATTTTTAAATAAGTAAGTAAATAAATGTTTTCCTACTTCATAATTTGCATAAGGTATACTAAATACATAGCATAGAATAAATGTTTCATGCCTACTCTAGTTTATCATCCATGGATGTCAGAAAAGCTACATCCATATTAGGCAGGGAAAGGCAGACAAGATCAAAGAGAACGATTTTATGATGGTTTATATTAGAATATGATTCTGTAAGTTATTTATCTGAAGAATATAACAATGGTTAGCTTTCTCAAAAGACCACCATATGGGAAACTGGGGCTTCACTGAAAAGGAAGTATTAAAAGACTTTTAAAAATCTTGTTCATTTTCTGGATGTGGTACTGATTTCTCCCTTCTCACTTTCACACACACACACACAACACATTCACATAACATTTTCTTCCCAAAACACAACATAAGAATGTCAATAACTGCTATCCTAAGGTTCAACATGAAATTGACATTTGTTTGGGGGGGGGGTGGGAAAGAATGTCATAGATGCAATTTCTCCAACCAAGCCATCATCAAAGGCACTAACTCAAAAACTCTTGTCCTCAAAAACTCTTGTCCTAACACCACTTTTTGGGGGTATAACAGTAATGGTATTCTAAAAATGACAGAGCACACCAATAATAATTTTCACTTTCTTAATAAACTCATCTTAAGAATATAATACCGAGATCCATGTGTACCAAGCAATTTTTTACAAATATAAGTTGTATTAGAGGTAGTTTAACAATTTGAGGGGAAATGTATTGATATTCCCTATAAAAGTAAATATAAAAATGCAAATTATTATAAGGCTTCCATTTCAGTGATTTCAAAAGTTTAACATCCATGTGAGTACAAAAAAGAGCTATTAAATCAATACTTAATATCTGGCACTTAATTGACCACCATTCATGCCTCCTGCTGAAATCTATGTGATTTTAATTGAACCCAAGGAAGACTGACATCAATTTCCTTATATGCAAATCACAACTAAAGTCATTTTTTTTTTCGACATCCCTCTCTTAATTGTGCTTACTATTTCTACACATATTGATATAGGCTCAGATTCTGAAAGCCCAAAATAAGTTATGCTAGATGAAAATAAACTTGAATTTTAGTACAGTTGGAAACGGAATCATCTGACATTATTTTTATACATCTTAAAAGTTCACCAGGATTAATGTGATATAATGCATAATTATTTTATATCTAAGTGGAAAGAGCTAAAGAAAATTATGGAAGCAGACAGATTTTTCTGAGCCCATATACAGATATGAAGCATTTACAAATTATGGGAGTGCCTTTCATAATCCTTAATTGATGTGCTAAACAACTCTATAATGCAGAGTAGTTAAATGATTAAGGATACATGTACTGGAGTCATATTTCCTGGTTTCAAATCCTGGCTTTGCCACTTATTAATTGTGTGATCTTGGGCAAGTTACATTGCTTTTCAGACCTCAGTTTCTTCATCTGTAAAATGGAAATATAATATATGGTTGTAAGGAGTCAATAAAGGCCTTAGAACATTGTTTGGCACTGTTCAAAAATAAGGAAATTGAAGCTAAAGAAAAAAAGGTTACTTTACTCATCAAGGCTATACATATAGTTAGATGTGAGGTCAGATCCTAACTCTAATAAATCTTGACATTTTACAAGGGAAAAAAAGGAAACCATATATAGAACACTTCACCTTGGCAGATTATCACTATTAAAATTATATTAGTGGGATTTAAAAATTATACCACTTATTTTTACTTAGCATATTAAAAAATTTTTACTGGGGAAATATTGTAACAAGATTTCAAAGTCATGGCATCATTCTAGATTCAGACAGCCAAAGCACACAAGGACATTTTTTGGCAATTGTTCAGGTATTTTAAAGTTTTTTCTTCTCTTTATAATAACACAGGTGCTTTAACCAAAACCTACTTTTATGGTAAATAACAATAAACAGATGAAGAGTTCTAGTTTGATCTTTAAAATATTTGTTGGTTAGTATTAGAATGAAATCTTAGGCAGAATCTCCTCAGTTATAAAGCATTCAGGTTTCAATGTTAGTAAAGACTTGAGGCCCTCCCGATTATTTTAGGGAGTTTAGTGTAAACCAAATATATTGTAATCCTTCAAGAGCTATGCATACTACTATATACAGGACAGTTCAACATTTTACAAAGCAAAGCAGATGGATCCCTGTTATTTCACGGGCTATTTCTTGGTGTTATTTTTTTATGTGATTAACCAATGTTTTGTTTTGCTTGTTCCTATGCTACAATGATTTAATGTTTGTTTTCTATCTAGCATGATTTTGCCCTCCTTCCAATTGATAAACTCTGCATTCTGCTAATAGTGTCAGCTACAAAAAATTAACCAGGCTAACTTTTATTGGCTTGCTTTCTTGGACTACAAACATAAAGAGATGAGATGCACCCCTGACCCCCTAGACCATCAAGCCATGTCATACGACTGGAGTGATTGGAATCTACGGAAAGGGCTGTTGTCAAAGCTTTGTTTAAAAACTAAATGAGGGCCTGGCTAGATAGCTCAGTGGATAAAGAGCTCGCTGGGAAACCACATGGGAGGCCCTGGGTTCGGTTCCCGGGGACCTCTCCTAGCGGGCAGACCGCCTTGAGAATGGCAAGCCGCCATGGGCGGGCCGGAGCCGCCGTGGGCAGGGCAAAAAGCTGCCACGGACAGGCAAAAGCCGCCACGGGCAGGGCAGG
>PVKH010016037.1:0-15876 GCA_004027955.1 Chaetophractus vellerosus
AATAAAATAAATAAATCTTTAAAAACAAAAAACAAAAAAAAACTGCTATAATTCCTATGGCTTAATAATGTTTTTACTTCACATATGGCATGTCCCCCAACTTTGTTCTCTGTAATTATTTTGCCTAGTCTGTTTCCTCCTCCTTTCTGTATAAAACTTCAAATCAGCTTGCCACATTATTTGGAAATCATGTTAATATTTCTATAGGAGCTGTAGTGTATTCATGGATTAATTTGTGTAGATAGGCAGAATGTTAAAGCGAGCTGACTGACCTACAGTCATTCACCTACTCTACAATTTTTGGGTGCTTTGTACCAGCCACTGTGCTGAAGTTATACAGCAAACTGCATGGTCTGGACCTGGCGCAGCCTGCCCTGCCACCCACCCTTGACACCCCACCTGGCTCATGGCGTCCAAGCCATCTGGAAAATCTTTCCAGTCCACAAATGTACCGTGCTCTCCTCTGGCCTCCTGGTCTTTGCACATGTTCTCTCTGCCTGGAACACTCTGCTCTCCCTCTTCACCTACTTACTTTTAGGTTTTATTTCTTCTGAGAAGCCTTCTTGCCCCTTTAAGTGTGGCTTAGGCGCTGTGGGCTCCCCTTAGCTTCCCCCATACTTTCCCTGTTTTAAGCTTCCTCACATGGTATGGATATTTTATATGTCCCCTGCTGGACAGTGGGCACAGTGGGGGCAGGGATTATGTATATATTTTTCATGGAAGCCTCCCCAGCACTGATGGATTCTTAGTATCTGTCACCTGGTTGGTACTCAATAAAAAATATTGTTGAGTATATGAACATTGAGTTTCCACTAGAAACAAGTTTCTGTGCTTGCCAGAGGGGTACAAAAAATTGAACAAGCCCTCAGGAAGACAGCTTACAGACTGGTGAGCTAATAAAACTTGTATGTACAAGTTGTAGTGCAAAGCAAAATGGAAGAAGTATTCGATGAGAAATAAGTATATCAAGAGCTAGCATGTTGAACTGGCTTCCCAGACTTATTAGAATCAATTTTCTATTTAATGTATGTAGTTGTGTTATCATTTTAATGATGTCTTAAGTTATTTTAAAATTTAAAATATACTTTAAAATTCCATTGATATTTTCAGGAGCCTCCATGATCTGTTAAAATTACAAAAGCCTCTAATTTTATGGCAGGTGGGAATTGGTTCTGGTTTCTGATATGCCAGGAGTAGAATACAAAATTTCTAGTTAGCCCTGATATTGAAGACTCCTCACATTATTTCTTCATGTCACTTCTAATCCCTAGTCCAGAACTTTATGTTTTCTGTAAGAGCCTTAAAAAAAGCAATGAAAGCAGCAAGTTCATCTTTTCATCGCCTTTATTTGGGTCCCTTTCATCTCTCCCCTGATTAAGACTATGCTGCTCCTTCCTCTTTCCTCTGTCAATTGTCCCACATGACCTTGGAGTTAGTGTTTCAAAGCACTGATCTGAACATTCACCCCTCTACTTGGACAACCTCTCATGAACAGCTGGTGCCTAAAGGGTCCATCAAGTCCAAACTTCTGGCTCAGCATGGAAAGCCCCTCACTGCTTGCATCATCTTATCTTTCCTTCCCCGTCTCCCACTTTGTATCATAATTGTTCACTTTTATAATTCTCTCCCTTTCATGACTGTAAAATCCTCAAAGGTAGGGACCCTGGATTATTCTTCTATTTTAGGGTCCTTAGCACCTAATAGTTACTCAGTAAATGTTAGGTGAACTGATTTCATTGGACTCAGGGAGGCTTCTTTAAATTCTGAATGACTTTTGGTAACATCAAATTGAGAATGTCATATTTCTTGATTGAATGTTGAAAAGGAATAATTGGTGTCATTTGGTCAAATGGAAGCTCATTTCGTAAAATTGTCGATAATCCTTTTTATTTGAGAGCCATGCCATTTGTGGCTAAACAATCTGAATATCACATGAAAGGGTTGGGCCAAGGCTGAGTGGGAAAGACTGCTTCCAGGAGACCAAAGCAATTCACTCGTGGCTTCCACAGACAGATTCCTGATGTAATGATAGTGGAGCCTAAAAATTTGTGAAGTTGACAGACTAATACATGTATGCATTGGAAAAATGGCCTCTGTAAATGTCAAAGCAATATTTCCTTCTACTGTTTGAAAATCTATATGGCTATGTTACTAAGTCTTTACCATTATTCACCATGTGTAGTAAGACTGATGAAAGGAATACAAAGACTATTTATTCCATGGATATAAACTGGAGTGAGGCCATAGTTTGATATTGCCTCATCTATCTGAGACTTAGCCAAAGAGAAGGGAACAAACAAATAAAAAGTCCATGAGCTGTCAAAAAAGACATGTCACCATGCCTCCCAAAGGGAGGAGGGCATCTCAAATGACTTTAAGCCTGGGCAAGTCACTTGTCTATATTTGATGCTTTTTACCTGTCTCCAAATCTTGATTATTGTCAGGGAGAACCACTTATCTCCACTACCCTGTGTTTCCATGGATGGATAGAATATTTTACTCTGCAGGAAGGAAAAACATGGGAATACTTCCAGTGTCTCCCCAGAGGAGGAGGCATAATTTACCTGATTGGTGGCTTAGGGAGAAGGAATTGATCATTCTCAATTTAGTCCCTTCTAGTGTGTCTTTTCTTAAGAGTTGGTTTATCTGCTTATGTTCTCTGCTCTTCCTTGAGAAAGACCACGGGGCCAGTCTGTCCCTAGGCGGGGACTTGTTGTTGTCCAAACCTGCCTGTACCCGGGCAGGTAAATCTGTCTGAGGCAGTTTGAGATTATTTTTGTGAATCCCAAAAAAGAGAAGGATTATGTTTGTAAACTGGTCTGTTCCTCTGGGTGTGATCCCCTTTGATTGTGTTAGATTCACCTGAGATGTATTTAATTACATTACCTGTTCAAATTAGGGTTTTGATTCAACCACATCATAGGGTGTGACTCAGGGTAGAGTCCCCACCCCTTGGTGGGCTGATATAAATGGACACTTACTCAAGAAGACACACAGAAGAAGATAAGGGAAGAGAGGGAGAGCTCTTTCATTGTTTGATCCTGGGGCCCCAGAGAAAACGGAGCCATTCACCTGCTAGTTTGCAGCTGAGAAAGCCTGGAAAGAAATGAGTCCTATGCCACACTGATACAGGAAGCCCTGAGAGATGAGCCCTATGCCAGCCTACAAATGAGATCAGAAGAAGTTGGGCCCACGGAGCCTTAAGAGGAAGAAGGAAGGAGAGACCAGGCAGACATCGCCCACCAGCTTGCTTCAACATGTGGCAGCTGACTTTGGTGGGAAAGCAGCCTTGAATTGGACTCCTTAGGGCCTTGTAACTGTAAGCTTTTACCCCAAATAAATACTCTTTATAAAAGCCAACAGATTTCTGGTACTTTGCATCAGCACCCCTTTGACTGACTAATACACTGTCTAATTAAGTGGTGAATGTTAGAAAAGTCATGCTGGTCTCATATTTAAGGCACATGCACCCACTCATTTCTTGTTAGTAACAAAACTGATTTTGATCACTCTCTGTGGGTCTATCCTTTATAACTCAATTGGTTAGAAATTTGGCAGGACAAGAAAAGGGTGTCATTTATTGTCCTTTTTCACTCTCCTCCCATTCCCAAGACTATGATCACCCGTTTGGCCTACCTACATGTAAATAATGTAACAGACACCCACTTAGGAGTTGGCCTCTCTCTGCTTCTGTCTTTGTGTCTCTATCTCTCACATATGCACAGACAAACTACAATATTACAGATAAACCTAAAGTCCTACATCTTATCCCTTTTTCCTTCCTCCCCAGGAGTTACTAGTATCAAGAGGTTGATGTGTCTTCTTCCCATGCAAATATAAGACCTGGTCAGGAGATTGCTTCTTTCCTTTCATAATAACATGTTACCTCCATTCTTAAATTTGTTTTCTCAAAATCACATCCATTGGCTTTCTACAAACTGAAATTTCTCTTTATCAAGTTTGTTAGTCAAAATTATTAGTGACAGAGGCAGTGATCTTACTTATAGGTAATGATAGACTTCTGAAATTTGAAAAGGCTTAGTATTAGTTATCAGGAGACCTGAATCACCACTAACAAAAGCTGTGTCACCATTAACAAATTAGACTTATTCAGTTTTCTCATCTGTAATATGAGAATCATTGTATCTATCACTGTAGCCTATAGTGTTCTTGTGAGTACCAAAAAATCATGTATATGAAAATGCTGTAAAAATATAAAGTGCTACAATGATATGATTAGTTTTCCAGTGGAATTAATCCATCTACTAGGAAAACCAGAGAGCTGGTACTATTCCCTCTTATTATATGTGACCATTAAATTATAGTTGTATTTGAAATTAGGTGAACAGTACAACTTGAGTGAGAAAAAGTATTACTTTGCTATATCACATGATTTCCTAATAGAAACTTCCAAGCCCTAGTCAGAAGTATATGGTATTTATAAGTGCTATGGGAACACCACATAACTAATTAATAGATCAATGGAAATCCATCAGCTTGTGTCATATTTATAATGCTGGCCCTGTTTATCTGCTTATTCTGGTAAAGGGATAATTAGATAAGTCTCCAGTATTCTTAATCAGCAAAAAATATGAATGCACTTTGGGGGAAAATTATATGATTTGGGGATGGTAGGAGCTGTAAAGCAATATGTCCTAAACTACTGGTACCATAGAACTCCTTTGGCTTCCAAACTTCAAAATCAGGCAACAGTTTATCACCCTTTTTTAAAAGAAATTCTTTTTAATAGAGGAAATAAATGTCCCAAACCTGAGGCTGGAAAGTTGTGAGAAGTCACAGCAAAAGGCAAGAACACAGCCAGAAAGAGATGTCATAGTCTATGAGTTTCTTCTCTGAAAACTGAACCAACATAGCTTCTTCCTCTGTTCAAGTGCAAAATATCACTTAGTATTGGCCCCAAATAGCTGGAATTTTCCAGAAAAACATTGAATATGAGAAATTTGCAGTCTGTTTTCTTCTGTAAAATCCCAAACTTTATGATAAGAAAATAATTCCTTGTGTATATTTCTTTCAAGAGCATTAATTAAAATCCTAATTTGTGAGTGGAAACTGGGATAACCTGCACAAATAGCCTAGCTTTTTTTTTTAATTTTGAGAAGCTTTATATTACATAAATATTACATTGAAAATATAGGAGAATACGCATATACCCCACCCCCCAAAACTTTTCCCTATTAACAATGTCTTTCATTAGTGTGGTAAATTTTTTACAATTGATGAACACATATTGAAGCATTGCTACTAACCATGAGCTATAGTTTACATTATAGTTTACACTTTGCACCATGAAATTTTATAGGTTTTGATAAAATGCATAATGGCCTGTATCCATCATTGCAATGTCATGTAGGACAATTCCAGTGTTCCAAAAAAGCCCCATGATATATCTATTCGTTCCACTCCATCCCCTAAGAATCTCTGGTGGTCATTGCCTTTGTATCAATGTTACAAGTTCTTCCACTGCTAGAATAATCATAAGTCTACTTTATTCCATAGTTCATTCATTCCTCAGTCTTGATGATTT
Organism: Chaetophractus vellerosus; assembly: GCA_004027955.1. Lineage (NCBI taxonomy): Eukaryota > Metazoa > Chordata > Mammalia > Cingulata > Chlamyphoridae > Chaetophractus > Chaetophractus vellerosus. The sequence continues at coordinate 5,546 of PVKH010016037.1, forward strand.
TTTGATGGTGATGCCCACTCTGTTTCTAATAGAGAAGAAGCTTAGGTCCTATGGGGCATATGGATGGAACTCTCTTGCTTGTAGTTGTTTATACCCTCTGTTTTTTGGGATGGGCATTGTCCATTGTCATCCTTTTGTTGGTTATCCTGGGCGAGTCCAGTGAACTGGAGAGGAGGTGCTGCAACTCTGCTGAGATTCAGGGCTCAACTGGCATATGAATAGACCAAAGATTTAAGTCTCTGGGACCTATATTTAATGAATATAGTGCTAATTATAGGTTCAAATAAAAGGAGCAGAAGATCATGTGTAGGGAAATTATAAATGAGTCTAACTCTATTACATTGGGAAACATGTATTCCAAAGTAAGACCCACTGACAGGGTTCTGAATTCCTGAGATTGTCTGCCCTGCCTACAGTGTCTAGATGTCTCTAGAGACCTCAGGAACCCCCCTGTTTGAGGCACTGTTTACTGTGGCAGTCAATGAGATCCTCCTGAGATGTATATAAGTGTAACGTCTGGAATGACTCTCGACCACTTTGGAATCTCTTAGCCATAAAAACTCATTTGTATTTAATATTTACCCCTTTAGGTCAAGGTCTTTTTCCAAATGTATCACTAGTTGGCACTTGGTAATAATCCCTTGATGCCAGGGAGGCTCATACCCGGGAGTCATGTCCCATATGGGGTGGGGGGAGGTAGTACGTTTATATGCTGAGTTTGAGTAGCCTAGCTTTTAATTATTAAATAAACAATTAAATATTTGAGCAAAATTTGATAAAATGAATGAAAAATAAGGGTTTGAGGAGCCCCCAAATAACATTTTGCCTGTTAAGTAAATATTCTACTAGTAAACATGGTGCAAACAATTTCAACTTATTAGCAGATATTGGAGTTAGTAACATTTTTGGTCTTTTTTTTTCACAAGGGCATGAAATAATAATACTTGTTTTCAAGGAAACAGGGAAGATCTGATGCTTTCTCTAAACTAAATAGTTAAGGGATGTCAACAATGTAAATCTTAAAACAAGTGGGCACCAGAAAGGCTGGATTGAAATGCCCTGGCTCATAGAGGAGGGCCTTGGGTATTCTGAAGGAAAAAAAGTTTTCTCTTGAAAGAAAATGCACATCCTGAGACTGGCAAGAAAAGAGCATCCATTGTTAATTTTCACTCAGAATGTCCAAACTGAACTTAAGGGCATTGTGTTGTGATGGAAATCGTCCCAGACTGGAAGCTCTAAGGTTTTAGTTCTACTTCAGGGTCCTCAATTGACTGAATCCTGGGAAGTCACTGCCCTTCTCTGGAAATCAGGTTCTTCTAAAGAATAAAATCAGGTTCTTCTAAAGAATAAAATGAGGGGATAAACTGGATGAGACTGCTAAGCATGTGATTGACTAAGTGATTGAATCTCATTTTTATGTTTCAAAATGAGAAACCAGGGTACTGCCCTGAGCCTCAGTTTCCTCATTTATAAAATGGACATAGTGATACCTCATTGGATTTTAGTGAGGGTTAAGTAATATTGGACATGTAAAACAACTAGCATAATGCCTTCATATGCTACATTATTAGAAACTGATAGCTATGATTACTACTGTGTGCTAGATTTTTTGAATATTTTATCCCAGTGGTTCACAAACTTCAGCATTCATCAGTCACCTGGATGTAGGGTTAGAGAATAGGTATTTATAACAAATTCCCAGGTGGTGCTGCTGCTGCTCCAGGTACCACACTTTGAGAATCTCTGCTTCATTTCATTTCTTCACTAAAGTCTTCTGATATAGGTAATACTATTATTTTAACAGAGAGGTTAAGTAACTCATCCCAGGTCAAACTTTTAATTTCTTTAAAATTCTTTAAAGATCACTTTTTAAAATGGCTGAATGAGATTCTATTACTGATATTTTTTTAGATCTAAAAATCGTTTTCTTCACATTTTAATGCTTCTAAAATCAGATTATGCCATATGATCAATGTCAAAAGAATGTTCAGATGGCCAGGCAGAGGAGTGCATTGTGAAATAGTTGTCATTACCTGACACTATGTGAAAATACTAGCAGTAGAAAGTTTTCATTCATTTGATTGTCATTTCTGTTGACTTTGAAACAACATGTACATTTGAATTTTACTTAAATGTAGATTCTCAAAGGATTCTTAATGTCTTAAAAAATATATATCACAATGTGTTGGAGCTTTGAAAGGAGTTAATTTCATATGCAGAAGAATGTCCCTTATACCCTAAGCAATGTATTTAATGGCAGTAGAAATCCCCAAATCTTTTAGAGTAGATCATAGTATTTTCAAAGCTGGGAGAAGTTTATGTGACTGAACGGTGCATTGTGACAGTCTATCGCTCAGGCCTGGAACATCTCTGTCAAAACCTTTCAAACGCCTTTGAAAGAGAAGTGATTTAATATCTGGTGATGAGTAATTCAGAGGAAAAGAGGAGCCACAAGTTTAAGCACAGAGGAAATGCAGATAGAACTCTGATATTCTTTTACTAGCCTAGAAATTAAATGGTCCATCACAAAGGTACTCATGGGGACGGGGTTTGAGATCAGGGCCTGGTTTATATAAGCAGCATGCCCCTGATGGGCTACTTCAATTGCTCAGGGTTAGAAGAAACTATAGAAGAGCCAATAAAGGAGACACAGACCTCAATTATATGGATAAATGCCAATGCTGATTAATAAAAAAATATTTGGTGAACATTTAATATACTATATCTTCTTCCCCTCAATGAAGCCTAAAGAACAATGTTGTACCTTGCAATCAGTGACAATTAAGGATTGAAGAAATATAGTACAGGTTTGCACCATGATTTATTTAGTTATTTCCCTGTTGTTAATAATATCCATGTTTTTGCTATTATGAATAAGACTGCTATTATCATAATGGCAATTAAACATTTGTCTACCACTGATCATTTCTTTATGTGATTTCCTCTTGAGGAAAGGAGATTTTGAAGATTTGTAGGTGGGTGCACAGCCTTTTTTCCTTTCTCAATGTTGAAGGATAAACATTCCTGAGTTTTCACATAAAGAATCCATCACAAAGCCAGACTTCCTCCACCCAGCTTTGTGGGTTATTGCTTTAGGAAGGAGAAAACAGAGACCAAATCTATTTCCTTTTCCTCTGACATTTATCCAAGTAAAATGATTATATTATTTTCGTTAATCTTCCTAACCTTTTCTTTCTTTTGCAACCTGAAGCAATTTTCTTTCATAATATGAGGCATTATTGGTTATTCCTCTTTTGCATCTTTTTCATATTCATGGATAGAATTGCTGCCCTTTGAACAAGACAATTATTCCCTAAAAAATAGAAATGAGTTTACTTCCCCTATGGTTCTGAAGTAATTATATAAACAAAATTTTAGAATGCAAGTGAGAATAGCAAAATAGAAAGAGTTGTTGGCAGAGTTAATTGGCTGATCTTCTTATGTAGATCTAATTTGGTATGTCAATTGAATTTTTGGAAATCATTGCTTATTTCCTTTGAGAATTATTTATTGCTCTGTGTAATTTGAATGTATAATACATAGTTTGTTCACTTCTCTATTATAGCTTGATTGAGAAAAAGTATTTCTATCAGGGAGAGATAAAAAAATATTTTTAAATCTGTTTTCTGCCCTTCCAGTATTAGTTTAGAGAAAATATACAAATGTAAAATGAGTGCATAATGAATTGTCAGATTTATCATGGTTTAATTATTTTCTGACATTGGAGAACTGGCAGTGGTACAGTGGGAAGCATAGTTTGGGGATGTGAGCTTTGTTCTGGGTTTTGCCACTTACTAGTTGTAACTTTGACAAACTCAACTAACATTTCCAGTCCTTAATTTTAAGCCTTCAAACAATGCAATTGGTATATTTTTAAAATTTAAGTAGTATTGTTTTTAATTCCTTTCTAAATTTTGATGACAATATTAAATGGTATTTTAAAAGAGGAGTATTTATGTATCAAAAGACTCTAGTTCTAAAGTGTGTTTATTTATTCATGTTTGTTTTCATCCTTGCCATAAACATATATTATAATAATAAGATAATAGTTAAGAATCATGATTTTGTGTTCTAAATGTTTGAGAGATAACATTCAAAATTATTTTCTGATTGATTCAAATCTTTGTGTTTAGAACTGCATAAAAAGAAAACTAGAATGTGGCTAACGTATTTGATTTTCAGCAACAATATTTGTTGCTTACATAGGTGCAAGTACTAATCTATTGAATTAAACTCACTTCATATTACTTCTTGCAAAAATTAACCATTCAGTATACCCATGTCATTTGACAATTCTACATTGTTACCTTACATAATTTCAATAGTAAGCCTTGTTCAAGATTCTTGACTCTGCTGAATTGTGTGTGTGCTAAAGGATCCATATAAAGTATTTTATTTTCCACTATGAATTTTCTGATGTGAAATCCAGCTAATATTTTCCTAAATTGACTTTAGGACCGTTGTTTCCTCAACCTAAGGATATTAATACTAAGGAATGAGTGATAACTGAAGATATTCCTTCATTAATGACACTGATAAGAGTTTTATGCAGTGTGAATTCTCACTTGCCCAACAAAGTTAACTGTATGGATAAATTATTTTGCATAATTTTTCATGAATAACTTCCCCAGCATGATTATCTAGCACTCCCTAAGTGGTTTCATCCTCTGGCAAAGACCTGTCTCTCTATCAGTTGGAGCAGAGGAAGACTCTTCTACTTTCATTACATTTATTTATTCATTTATTTATTTTGAGGTACCAGGGCTGGGGATTGAACCCAGGACCTCAGATGTGGAAAGCCGGCATTCAACCACTAAGCCACACTGGCTCCCCCTTTCATTACATTTATATTATGAATTCTCTCATGTTTTATATCAGCACACCATCTACTACATAGATAACATTTATATTGATTCTTTCCAGTATGAATTGGCTTAAATTTACGGTGTCAGGATGACTAAGGCTCTACCAGATTGATTACAAACAGTGTTTCTTCATAGTGTGAATTCTCTAACATGTTTAAAGGTTAACTCAAGGGCTGAAATCTCTTCCATATTCAGCACATTTATACTGTGAGTTTCCTCTTGGCATCTATGGTCAGAACATTACTGAAGATTTTCACATATATGGCATTCATAGGGTTTCTCTCCAGTTTGAGTTCTGTCATGTTGTCTAAGTTTACAAAAATAAACTAAGGTTTCCCCACATAGATGATATTCTTATGGTGTCTCTCCAGTGTAAGTTTTCTTTCCAGTGTGAATTTTCTCATGTTGTATGAAGTTAGAATGATTATTGAAGGCTTTCCCACATATATTTCCCACATCACTCACTTCTTTATCTCCCTCCCTCCCTCCCTTCCTCCCTTCTCTGTCTTTTCCTCCTCCTCCTCCCCTTCTTCTCCTTCTTGTCTTCCCTTCTTCTCCTTCCCCTCTCCCTCCTCTTCTTCCCTCTGACCCTCCCCCTTCTCCTCCTTCTTTTAGGAGAAAAGTACACTGGCTTCAAAATTAGAAAAATGTCAATCACCATTTTAATTCTTCTGTGTGAGGACACTGAAAATTTGCCTAATCCCTCTGGACCTCAGTTTCCTCAATCATAAAATGAAAATAATATACACTTGCAGGGTGATTGTGGTGATTAAAAGAGGTAGTCTATGTAAAGCAGCTGGTTTGGCATACCCACATATTACTGCCTCAATAAATGATAATTGTTATTTCATAATGTGGTTGTGAGGAATATGTGATAGAAAATTTATAAAACATTTTTGTAAATATAAAAAGTGATATAAACTTGAACTATTCTCTTTCTGCCTCCCTGCAACTTTTAAAATGTCAGCTTTCAAACTACTGCTAATTTAAAGGTTATAAACTTTTAAGTCAAATAGGACTCCTATTATTGAGTGATTCCCATAAAATTGAAATTCAAGTCAGGATTTTACTTGGTAAAGCTGAGCAGTGTCTTAAAAAAATCATATTCTAGACTTCTTTTCAGTATGGAGACATAACTGCTTCCTGAATCAATTCTTCTTCCCTTCATGGGTTCTCTCTGTATAATTAGTCATTGTCAGTTATGTTATAGATAAAAACCTAAAGATTATTTCCTCGTTCCCCACCCCATCACAATCCAAAGTTTCCTTTTGTGGAGTTTGCAGCATAAATCTCATTGAGAATTCATTTCCTTTTCATACACACAGGCTCCCTTCTGTATCCACAACCTTGGTAGACCTTAATGGATAGACATTAATTCATTCTTAGGTTCATTATTTCTCCAGTGTTTATAAGATTGTGTGTATGCTCTGGCACATCTGTCTTGGCACTCGATAAGCTGTAGGCACGCAATAACTATCGGTTGGATATATGATCAAATGAAGTGTGTGTGTGTATACATATCTGCACATACTCTCTTTGTTAACACATCACGTTATAAGATCTCATTTAATTACTCTTACTTATGTTTTCTCTTCCTGATGTTATTTCTTCTTTGCACTCAACTCACGGTACTCACAAATGTTACTTATTACATGGAAGTAAACATTGTACACATTATTATATTTTTAAACTGAAGAAGGTAAGATCCCAAATGTTTAAAAAATTTACCCAATTAATACATGAATGCGTTCTCATTCTAAAAGATTAAAATTATATAGAATTATGTGAGCAAAATATCAAAAATCCTCTTCACACTTGACCCTCTGAGCCACAGAAGTAACCAGAGTTGTCAATTTGTTGTGCATCCCTACAATTTCCTTTCTACCAAAGTAGATACATATATAAACATATACAAACATTTAGGTTTTTCATATAAATGAGATCATACTATATACATTGTTCTAGCACTTGCTTTTTCTGTTTATCAAGGTGTCTTGATACTTTTCCTAGCTCTGTACACATAAATTATCCTATTAAAAGGCTACAGAATAATCCAAAGTGTGGCTGTGTTGTAGTTTATTTGACACTTTGCTCATGATAAATATTTAGGTTTTTTACTAATTTTTGACTGTTATTAACCCTACTGAAGTATTGAACATTCATTACTTTACATGTGTGCAGGCATTTCAGTAGATTCCAAGATATAGATGCTGGTCAAAGGGCACACACACTTAAAATGTTGATACCTACTGCCACACTGCTTTTTGAAAAGGCTTTGCCAATTATTTATACTCTTGTCAACAATGCTTCAGAGAGCCTAGAGCAAAGCATTTCCACTCTAAAGAGAAAAATGGTTAATTATCTCCTCATCAAAAGTCATAGCTAGATAAATTCAGTGATTATGTGTGTGTGTATGTGTGTATGTAATCCAACTAGTTAGTACAGGATTTGACTCATTTTTAATAGACTAACACTAAAATTTTCCTACAATAAATAAATGTTTCCTACTCAGTGAACTCATTTATTAGAAACACAAGTTCACAGAGAAAAAGGGAATGGATGTAGACAGAACAAAAGGATGGCGTAAATATTTTACTGTTCATCAAGATGTGAGTATCAGTTTTAAGCCAAATTCAGAAATAAAATAAAAGTATTACGTGATTAGAATAAAAGATGGAAAGGAGTTTTATATCACTTAAAATGTAAAAGTAATCAGTGTTACGCCTTCCATTCTATCACTGTATACAGAGGAACAATAACAATTAAAACATTACATTAGTTCAACAATTACAAATTTGAGCAATAAGCATGTACTGCAAAAAGACCCCAGAGAAAGATAGGAGACTTAGAATTATCTTTTTATTCAACATGTGTTCTTTATCTTGGGATTTCCAGAATCACTGGCATAACTCTTACAATAGGCTAATTACTTTAATAAGATCTGCTTTATTTAAAAATAAATCCAAAGCAGATGCCAGAATGAACTGGACCTGGTGACAAATATTTATGCTTTCTATAGTGTTCTTTTTTTTATGGCATTGAAGAGTTGGTTCCTGGTTTCCATTTTGATGGCAAGATAATTCTCACCAAACATACCTGACAGTATGCTTGTTTTCTGTGAGGCACTTCTGGCCTTCTTTCTGTGCCCCTTCTCTCCAGATGTCTAGTCTGCTGCAAGTGCTGACCTCAGACTTCCCCCTCCTTTATCACCACATGCTATCCCCTCCATTAACTTCAGCCCAACGTTCATTGACACCTGCTCTGTGCCTGGATGGTCAGCATCCTGCCAGGCCCTGGGATGCAAGAAGAAAGTTCAATCCATACTCCCAGGACAATTTCAATTTAAAGGAATTTTCTAGAGTTAATTCAATAAACTTATTTTAAAAACAACTTCTATAGAAGACCATGTTTAATTTATATGTAACTTATCCTGAATTGCATCCATATTTTAAAAGTGACCTTAAAAGAAGGTAAAACAATTATAAATGTATATGCACTGAATAAAAGAGCTCCAAAATATATGAAGCATACATTGACAGATTTGAAGGGAGAAATGGTGGTTCAATGTTAATGGTAGGAGACCAAATTGAACATATACCAAAGATATGAACTGCTTCTCTCAAATGCAGACTCCAATTCCCATTCCCTGTTGGTAAAGCAGGAAAAAACAAACAGCACCTTAATCCATGACAGACTGAATTTTAGAATTACTAGAATTTTTAGTGCAAAGTTGTCTTCTGAAGGAATCTGAATAGACCTCTGCTCTGCTAGAGATGGCACCAGCTCATGCTCACCACTCTAACCTCGAGGAGCTCAGAACCTGAGGCAGACACTGCTAGCTGCCAAAAACTACCTCTGTTTTCCTCCTTCCTTACCACTAGAACCAATGTCCAATTAAGCATTCCCTCCAGACTCCCTTGCAGCTATGGGTGGCTAAGGACCTAACTCTGGTCTCTAAGCTATAAGTAGGCATTGCTGCCCCATCCACCTTCTTCCTGCCTGGAATGTGCTAGTGATCTCTAGAAGCACAGCAGCCATGAAAAAAAGGTACTCACTGAGGAAGGAATAGCAGGTAGATCGAAGAAGCCCCATGCCACTAAACCAACTCTGGATTGCATTCCCCTATCTTTTTGTGTGTGAGATAAATAATGCCCCATGTGTTTAGTCTGGATTTCTGATACTAGCTGCAGAAAGCAGACCACTGATAGGGCCACTTTCCTGAGGCAATGCCTACTTTTGTCATCAGAAGACACAATATTTCTGAAACTTCTAAGGTAATGAGATCTTTATGTTCCAAAATTCATGATATATACATCTGGCATTCCTGGGAGGCAGTAACTTTTAAAGGTTTTTGCCGGCTACAGTGAGTGAGTGGCTGATGGAGGAAAGAGTTTACTGGTTCACCCTCCAGAAAACCAAAAATAATAATGATGAGGTTGGCAGCTCATATCTGCATTGTGCTACATAGATTCTAATATATTTTCATAAAACAATGCGTCTGTCATTTAGTGAGTCCCGACAACACTTCAGGAGCATCTCTGATGAAGGTGTATGGTTTCTGTTTTACAGATGAGAAGACAGGGACTCAAAGAGAAACTTGATCAAGATCACAGAGCCATAAGTGGAAGAGCTGGGATTCAACCCCTTCATTGGATGCCAAAGTTCATACTCTTTCTACCATAATTTCAGTAAGTATATTATTTTATTTTCTCCTCGCAACAAGTTCATAAAATAATTCCATTTCCCACCTTACCTAAGAGAAAATAAGTGCTCAGAGATGTTTAGTTACTGGCCCAATTACTCACAGTCACTTTAGTTCCCAAAATTACCACTCTTTCTAGTCCACCAAGATGTAGCCATTCAGGAATTTCTGGAGTGTTTGTCCCCCCCCCCTACTTAGTACTTAATACTATATTTAGTCTTATTTTATATATGGAAAATTAAACCTCAGAGGTGAAGTAATTGTTCAAAGTCACCCAGAGAAGTCAGTGAGTGGGGCTTTGTAGCCTCGTGGACTGACCTCAAAGTCCATCTCCTTGCTTTCTTGCCTCTCAGACACTGTAATTCCATTCTGAGATAATGGAGGGGTTAAGAGGTTGGATATACAGAAAGTGTGAGGGAGCAGGAAAGAACCAAAGTCGGATTTTGGCAATTCTGTTTCTGTTAACTAAGAAGGAAGGTAGGTGATTGTTTCTCAAGGTCAGATATTCAAGGTGGTAAGACAGAGCTGTGAAATTACTATCCGTGTACTGGACATAAAATGTCCATTTAGGGGCCGGCTCGATAGCCCAGTGGATAGGGCGCCGGCATACCACATGGGAGGCCCCGGGTTCGATTCCCGGGGACCTCTCCTAGCAGGCAGACCGCCTTGAGAATGGCAAGCCGCCATGGGCGGGCCAGAGCCGCCGTGGGCAGGGCAAGAAGCTGCCACGGACATGGCAAGAGCCGCCACGGGCAGGGCAGGTC
>PVKH010016038.1:0-15872 GCA_004027955.1 Chaetophractus vellerosus
ATTTCAGGTCTTTAAATATGCCACCAACTCTCTTCTTGCCTCCATGGTTTCTGATGAGAAATCAACACTTAATCTTATTAAGGCTCCCTTGATATGACATGTGGCTTCTTTCTTTCAGTTTTCAGGATTCTCTTTCTTTGTTATATGATGGTTATAATGTGTCTTGGTATGGTACACACTCTAGAAGTGCCATCCAGCTCTGTACCAAAGTGGGGAGGGGTTGGAGGAAGGATTGGCAAAGGTGCCACAAGGTTTTCCTCCCATTTTTAAGTTACCATTTTCTTGATTTGGTGTTCACCCAAGTACTGTAACCTTTTTTCCTAGAGCTCTGAGAAAGATGATTCTGCCAGTTGGGGCTTGCTTAAAACTTCTGTGGGAGGATGCTCCAGAATCTTATTCTACCATCTTGGTGACACCACTCTGGTTGGTTTTGGGGTTTTTTTTTGCTTCCATTGATTTGTTTTTACTTGATGTTATAGGCTTATATTCCTGAGTGCCTATACTAGTGGGAAAAAGAAAACAAGGAAGAAAGGAAAAGTGTAGGTGCGGACATTGCAGAAAATGCAGATTTTGAATGGGCAAATGGAAGGCATTGTATTTCATTCTTACTTCCTCACCCATTTGGAGCTCTTGAAGGTGCTCATTGTAGCCTTATTATCTTATCTACACATACCACATGAATTCATCCTTCTTGTTCTCCTAACCTCTTCTTGCATGAAGGCTCTGCAGCATATCCTGGCTCCTGTCAGCCATCTGTCCTTCCTGATTGGGGCTTAGGAATGGGCCCAAGCACAGTGGGAGGATTTGCTGAAGAATGAGTTAAGTGACTGTTGGACTGGTGGCTAGGCTTCCCGAAAAGATCTTTCCTCCTAAACCCTTCACTCAAATAGCATGTCTGGATTTCTGCCCTCAAATTACCTAGCAGATATTTAAAAATCAGATATTTGAAGGACCAGGAAGGGGAGAACCAGGGTGTGAACCATCTGGGCACCCAGAAAGAAGAAACTTCCACCCCCAGAAGTCGTATTCCCATGTCACACGGGAAGCATAACTGAGACTCGGTCTCAGATACTTTACTTGCTTTTGCATTGTCTGAAATTTTTTAAATTTTGTAATTTTTTTAAATGACATTTTTCCCTCATCCCCCTCCCATGAGTTAACCACTGTTGAGTTTGGTGTTTAACCTTCTAGTCTATTGTTTCAGTATATCAGATATGCATACTCACCCTTTTGATTTAACTATGTCAGATACCCTTCCACGCCATGTCAATCTTTTTTTTTAAATGGTTGCAGAGCATTTCAAGAGTATGTTTGTACCTTGATTAATTTAACCAGTCCCCTGGTAGTTGCTCATTCTTAGCTGTTGTAAACATTGCTGCAGGGACCAATTGTAATCTCCTGTAACTTTAGATACCTATACTATCTCTGAAAGATAAAGTCAAGCTGTTTAGTCAAGGCATGTGTTCATTTTTTATTTTGTTATTGCCAAATTGCCTTTGAAAAGTGCTCAATTACATTCCTTACAAAGTCAAAATGAGTTGCTTTTAGAGGAAGTCTTTCCATAAATCCTAATTTCTAAGTATGTTCCACAAAATCTTAACACCTTCAGCAAGTGAGTTGTTCTAAAGCTTTCCTAAATCACCATTATCATTCAGATACTACAGTAGGCACTGGGGATACAATGAGGAGCCAAATCAATAAGCCTGAGGATTGGTGGGGAACTGATGGTATCAGGTATAGAAAATAGATCATTACATATTGTGCTCAGTGGGATGAATGTAATACTATGAAGAGTAATCCTCTACATGAGATGGAGGACACCTTAGAAGGGATGCCAGGTGGTTTGGGAAAAGTACCAATTAGTGTCTCCCTGCCTACATCTTGTGCTCCTACAGGAATTAGAGGAAGGCAGTAACTGATTCCTCTAAGTCAGTTAGCTTGGATTGGTAAAGTAGTAAAGAGCCCATGGGACTTCAATCTTCAAGCTGTGAAGTAGTGGGGAATAAAATAGATGTGCAAATAAAAATTTAATACTTTAAAAGGAAACAAGGACCTTTAAAATGAAGGGAAGAACAATTCTATTCCCTCTACCACTCCTACCTTTTTGGGGTTTTTTGTTGTTTTTTGTTTTTAATCCCTTTGGCAAGATAGAGTCAGGTCGATTTCAATGAGGAGGGACTTGTCCAAGGCTGGCAGCCTAAACCAACCATGACAGAAGCATTCTCGAATACCTGAGTAGTTCAGGAGGTGCTTATTAGGACACTGAGAAAGGAAGGGCATGGAGCCAGAGAAACAGGGTTTGTGGTCAGGTTGCTTCATTCATCAACTGCTGAGAATATGGTATGAAGATAGCAAAAAGGAACTTTCAGATTAGTTTAGTATCCCCATCGGGAAAACTAGAATTCCTGTCTTGTTCCTTTATGATACATACTTAAGATCTCTAAAGGAAACAAACTCAAATTGGCATTGGAGAGTACAGTGGGTGAGGAGGTATTCCTGCTCTGCTGAGGGGAGAAAAGTGGCACTCTCCTGCCTTTTACTATGCTTACTTTTCATACCCTAGCCTTTTGACTTCGTAAGCTGAACCTTTCCCTCTTTTCGGCCACCACTGCCAGGGTAGTAGCCAGCCTACCATTGTCTCAAATTACTTATGGCTTATTTCATCTCTCCTTGATATAGAGAAAAGAAGTTGAAGGCCAGAGTTCAAGAGCTGGTCAGCGCCTTAGAAAGACTCACCAAGAGCAGTGAAATCCGACACCAGCAATCAGCTGAGTTTGTTAATGACCTAAAACGGGCCAACAGGTAACAATCTTCCTCTGAGTAGTTCCCCCAAGGGATACTTTGATGCCTGCATCTAGATATATTATACCAGGGAAAACATTTCCAGAACTCCTGGGAACCAACTCTAGAAGGTATTTCCTCACCTCCCCTTCTTAGAACCTGGTCTTCCTTGGAACAGCATTTCCCAAGGTGTTCCAGAGTACAAGGGTAAAAGATGGGTCCCTATGGCCTAATATATTTGGGAAATGTTGCATACTGTGGTCACCTCTTGACATTTCTTATAGTAAAGGTTCTGAGAAGTCATACAATTTAAAAATCTATTTGCTTTTGTTTAAATGAATGTTTCCCTAACAGAATTTGGCTATGCAAACTTTTGAGTAACATTATTATCTGCAGGAATATGTTAGGAAACACTGCTCTAAGGCAGTGGCCTCAAACTTTGTGGTCTCAGGACTTCTTTACACTTATAAGAAATGTGAGGTCCTCAAAAGAGCTTTTTATTCCCTTAAATTACACCTATTAATATTTCCATTAGAAGCTAAAAGATATATTTTTATTCATTTACAAAAAAACTCACTACCATGTAACGCAAATGAAATTTGGCAGGGGGAAGGGGAGAGAGGGAGGAAAAAAACACTATTTTACACACAAAACTATAGGAGTGGCACTATTTTTACAATTTTGCAAATCTCTGGCTTAACAGACAACAATTGGATTCTTGCATATGCTTCGATATTCAATATATTGTTTTGGTTAAAGTATATCATGAAAATATAGCCTCACCAAGATAAATAATTCAAAAATAATCTCACAGACCCATTCAGAGGGTCTTGGGAATCCCCAGGGGTTGCTCCTCAGATGACACTTGGAGAGCTGCTGCTATAGGATTAACACAACTGTGACTATACATGGAAGGGATTCTGCACTAGCGCTGGGCTCAACCCCACCCCCACCCTACAGGGTTTCCAGGAGGATAATTCAGAGGCCTGTATTCTGTTTGGCTGACAGCATTAGCTTATGGCCTAATTGAGTGCTCTGAATCCCACTAGCCAAAAGCATAAAGAGTCAGAGCAAGGGTAGGAGAGGAGCCTCTCTGCCCTCATCATAGGTGAAGTCATTTAGAGTACAGAGCCTAAGGAGTACTCTCCTGTAATTTAAACTTGACCATCTTTTGCATGGAACAATAGATAAATCTACTATTTCTATTTGAATAACAGTATATCTGGAATTCAGAGGTAAGTATATTTCTGCTTATGGTATTTGGGTTGGTATTTCTGCTTATGGCTACTTTGGACTGTTGGCTTTGACTCCCTAGAGAATAGAGTGACAAGCCTTTGTCAGTTGGGCTGAATTAATCATAGTTAAGTCAATGGATGATTGGCCCAAATGTTGAAACACTGGTGCTTCTAACTACTTGATTTCAAATTCTTTATTGAAGAGTCTGAGCAATGTCTCCTTCAGATTGGCACTTACTAGTTCTGGTCACCAAACGGGATAGCGCAACATGTGCCTGAATGCTTCTTAGAATAAATCTTCATTTTCATTTCTCCCTTTTCTCACATAGCAACCTAGTGGCTGCCTATGAGAAAGCAAAGAAGAAGCATCAAAACAAACTGAAGAAGTTAGAGTCTCAGATGATGGCCATGGTGGAGAGACATGAGACTCAAGTGCGGATGCTCAAGCAAAGAATAGCTCTGCTGGAGGAAGAGAATTCAAGGCCACACACCAATGAAACTTCACTTTAATAGGCTTTCAGGCACCAAAATTCTGCTTGTGGAAGCTAAACTATAGCAGGCAACTGAGGGGAGGAGGCGCCCCCAGGGAACAGAGTACCTGTTGGGAAAACCAATAAAGGGAAGGTTGGCAGGCAGGTCAGCACTTGGGCAATAGAATACCATGGTTCCCTTGGGGGAGTGGTCCTGGTGACACTGTGGACTGCATCCAGAGGAGATTATCTATCCTGTTCTTCCCCTCCCAGGCTGATGGTGGTAAATACATACTATATGCTGTGCTCAAGCAGTACCTTTCTCCTGCTCTCAGCCCTCACTTTTTCGGTCTCCAACCTTTTCTGTTCTGGAGGTTGTACATCAATGGGATCCTATTCATATGCTTTACAGGACTTTCCATTCTTTTCTTTTGGTAAACAGTGGCCCAGTTTCTCTTTTGTTGTTCCTCCTTTAGAGGAAAATGGCACACAGAGGAGAGAGACGGAGTGTCCAGCATCTAGAAGAACTGCTAGATGCAGTTCTTGAAAACTGTTGGTTTTCAAGTCCCATGAATCAATTCCAAAGTGCAGGCTGTCACTCAGAAGGCTCTATCTTGGAGATCACAGGAAGATCGCACACAGGAGTCAATTACATTTCTAGATATACTGAAGTTACAAGTAAGGCAACCCCAGGGCTGTGCCTGAACAATTCTGTATTAAGAGAATAAAAATTTTCTTTACCTTTTATATTGGAGGCAGGGGCTGAAAAGGGAGCTGTCCTCTGACTCTGGGATTTTTCCCTCTCAGTGGAGCCTTATTAATAGCCAAGAGTTAGAGCTCAGAATCCTATTGAAAGGTAGAATGGAACTAAAAATTTTATCTTGAGTTTCTTCAAAAGCAGAGCATTTTTAGCACTCTCCCCCCCCCCCGACATAATTACTGTTCTGCATGAAATCAAAACTGATTCACATGAGTTACATATATAGTTCTAAACCTGTCTCTCTCTTGCTGAGAGCAAGAGGTAGTGCATTATCACTGTTTTACAAGGTTAGTCCCCCCCATCTAAGGTTGCTACTGAACCTCCAGTTCAATAATTCACTATTTTCGTCGCATCACTGAGGGAAGGGAATGGTTGTTAAGGCCATTTGCATTTGGTACTTAAACTAAATTTCAGGCAAAATACTGACAGGGTTATGGGTTAGGCAGGACCAAAGTACCTGAATTCTTTCAGGAAGGGCTTCCATCTTAAAATAAATTCATTATTCCTTTTCTACTATAACCTCCACTATTTCACCCCTCCCTTCTTTCAGTTTTTCTGTAGCTGCCCTACACTGACACACTTTAAAGAAGGACCACTTGCAGAATAGCAGCACTTGAGGATCCATCTAAAGTCCCCTATGAGAAATGTGCCCAAACACCAGTTAACTACAAATTCAAGTTTTTCCTTATGACCAGGTCACTCCCTGCATTAGAGTGTCTGTGTCCATGAGCTAAAGGTCTGTTTTGAAGAGTGAGATACAAGTTCCTCAGCCTTCTGCAGAGGAAGGATACTCCAGCCACCATCTAGAAAGGGCAGGGAAGAGCAGATCTATCCCCAAAACATTCACTTCTCTTTTTCAGGCCAGCAGTGAAGCTGTCCTGTCTCAGGAAAAACAACAACAAAAGTTGGTATCATCTGGAAGGACTAGCTTTTGGGTGCTTTGTGAAAATGCCCACTGGCTTCCATTTGTTTGAATCTATTATTGAGTCAAATTTTGCTTCTTGTAGGCAATTTTTTTAAATCAATTTTTCTCTGGATAAATTTGCATTGTCTCAAGGAAAATGTTCTAGCTGAAAAGTATTCCAAGAAATTGTGTAATAGATAAAAACATGGTTTCCATAATTTTCCCAGCTTGCCTATAGAAATGTCCTCCCCTGAGGAAACTGGGATGTGCATGGTGGTGAACTAGTCATGGTTCTCTCTTTAATGACTGAAGAGACCTCAAAATGGATAGTTTTCATTTCCAACAAGGCACTGAAAAATGTGGCTAAAGCAGGAATAAAATCCTGCTGGCTGACCTCTGGCTCCCATTCTTGCTCCAAGTTAAAACAGAGAACACACTTTCAAGGACAGTTACTCCAGAAAGGCGATATCTTGGCTCCTCCATTACAGGCCCCAGTATTACTGATCCTGCCTGGCCTTACTTTGAGTTTATACTTCAACATAATACTTTAAAATATGTTGTGACTGGGTGAAAACCTTATGCCAGGCAGAAGTGTTACTTTTATAAATGCGTAGAATAAAAAAAAAAAAAACATAAAATGGTTGACTTCCTTTCCTTGCATCTTTTAATTACACCCTAACATACAATCCCTGCTGAAGGTGAACTTTATTAATAGGAGGGTTTACTAAAACTGCACTGATTAGATAAGTGATTACAGGTGCCGGGGTAATGTGGTTGGTATAACCTTTCTTTATGGGAATTTTTCTCTAAACAGGAGCTGGTTTACATTTTCATCACCCTCAGGAGTAAACAATGACTTCATTCTAACTTGTTCGAGGTTAGAAACTTTCAGAGTTTCATAGTTTTAATCATTTTGTTTCAGTGTCTTCAGTGGTAACCCTTTTCAGGCAGTCACCTTCTTAGTTCGGTCTTTAGCTCCTGGTGAATTGGGCATGGGAAGAAATGAACCCATTTCACAGTTCCCTTAAATTGAGGCAAATAAAACTAAGTTGCAAAAAGTCACAGGCAAAAGAGACTCTGTTCATAGATGGGAGTGCTATCACTGCTTGGGCTTCTAAAAGCTGAATTTGATATTCTGTCAAACCCTAAGTGTATGAGCTACCAAAACTGCCATGGACTTATAGTGTAGGCATTGATTCCTGAGATTTACACCAAAAGTTATTTATGATTAAATATCTTAGGTGATCAGACAATTGAGATTCATCACACCCTCCCTGGCTCTCAGGCTGTACCCCCAGATGTACACTAGCTATTTCATCATTGCCAATGGAGGCAATTAACTGTTTCTTATTCACTCTCATCTGCTGGCATGTCAGGTTTCTGAAGGTAAATATCCATGGCTCCCTGAAACGAATGTTAAACACAATGTGTCAGTTAAACATAATTTTTTAATCCTTTCAGATACATGTTTTCTTTACTAAGTCGTCCTCTGAGCCTACAGCAATACTTGACAAGGACCTCATAAAATTCTAAGTGTTGACACACTCTAGAAAGGTAGTCTCAAACTTAGAGCTTATAAGCTTTTTCTTTAAAAACTATTAAGACAGAGGTAGTAAGCATATTACCACTCTGAGGAAAGCTTAAAACTATTTCCCTAGTTCCTAGCTGAATAGATTACATTATACATTATTTTCAGTGAAAAAATGCCCCACAGTTACCTGTTTGGTGCTAGACTGCCTGTCAATGGCATGAATTAAGAATCTCCAGAGCTGCCTGTTCTCTTCTAAAGGTTTTCTTGGTCCTTAAAAATTATCCTGCAATTATTTCTTAATTCTATCAATTACCTTAATTCAAAGCTCTCAAAAATTTGGATTTAATGCTGACATGTTCATGTTCTAAATGAAGTGACAAAAGACATCATAGCTACAAAAACCACCAAAACCTTTAATGACTTCTCAAAGTGCCCTTTCTCCCATAAAGTTTTTAATCATTTGCAAATGAGTAATAGAGTAATAGCATATGCCCTATCCTGACTACATATAAAATTAAAGTGAAAAAAAAAATTTGGTAGGTTTACAGCTGTACTCACTTAAAGAGGCAGTGACCAGAGCTATAGTTAGAAAATTGTTAAGAGTCCAAATGGGGAGAAACATTTCTCTGCTTTAAATTTCTGCACTTGAACCCAAATGAGGGTACAACTATAGGCTTCCTAAGGTTTTATCTGTAGGGGGAAAGGAGTGCATAAATAACATTTTTGTTTCTCTGCAGTAGGTGACAGCTTTGTAGAATGCTAATTAAAAGCTCCGGAGGAGTGGGAGATCATATGGCAATTTTTTTTCTACTTACCCAGTGGAATAGGGTATTGGACTAAGAATGATAAAATCACCACCTTCCATTGAGGCTTGCAAACACTCTACTTCTGAGTACTACTTTGTAAAAGAAGCAATAACTTGTTACAAAAGAAAAATTATGCCTCTCCTGCACAAGAAGTTCTTACTGAAATTTATTGAAACCCTAATCCAGTTCATTGAAAACTAGTGTTTATATTAAGCTCAGTTAAAGTTAGCTGTGTCCTTCTGAAGAACTTCCTGTGTCACACACACAAAGTTACTTTCTAATTAAATGCATCTGAATTCACTAAGTTATACATATTAGTGAATCAGTGAAAACCATACTTTTCAATTCATGTAATGATGGCTTGCTGTTACCACAGAGCACTCAGCAGCTTTTAAAATACAAACAAGTGCAAAAGGGTACAAGTTGAATAGCAGCTGTTCATGCATTCGTATTTTGCTAATGCCTGTGTAACACAAGCAGATGACCATTACATTTTTGGTTAAAATACTTATCCATTAATTACCTGAAATATCAGCGCAGCAGAACACAAGACCTATATACAAAATCCCCCTACATTCACACTGATGCCCTACTAATTGTTTAGTCAATCTTGCTCTACTGTCCACTTTTGCACTTTTTACAAATCAAATCTATTTGGGAAATGTTCTTTTTGTAGAACTCATATAGATTAACTTAGTGTTTCATGACAGAACTGTCAAGTGAATGAGCGCCCTTAATAATCTACTTTTGTTTGAACTAAATATTAACAGTTCAGTTTTCTAGTTCTAATCCGTTTTTAAACACTTTGTCAAGACATTTTCTTTGCATGAGATTTAAGTTTCCTACTATTTGAAAACGTGCTACTTTTATATCACTTGAATTATTAGAAAAATCTGTTTGAATGTACTGTCAGCTATGAAAGCACATGTGACTAAGTTTGCTTTTGTCAGTATTGTTTTATTGTTTGTATTGATAGTCTCATTTTAAAAGCTGCCTCTCCACACTGTACTACATACCTTGTAGTTTTTTAGATCCTTCTCTTATATGCTTTAAATGTTTCCATATGCCTTTAGTTTTAGGTGCTGTAAAATAACTACTTTGTGTTATTTGATATAGAATTGTTAAAAAAAACTTCATTTATTTATACAGAGACATTTTTAATATTTTGCAAACATTCTTATATTCTCAATAAATATTTCTAATGCCATGATGTATTTTAACTGCATTAATTAAAGGATAAAGCTGTTCTTCTGTAAAAACTGTCTGTAATTCATGTAAATATCAAACTCGTTATGCTTTGCATTAAATCAGGAGCTCCCATCAAAGCAGGGCCTGTAAGTAAGATATTAGGTCAAAACGGCCAACTGCCAAAGAAACCTCATTTATCAACAGTTTTTATTTGATTACTTTCTTACAATTTGGCATAAATGGTAAGTTATCTATGGAGGAATCTTTTCTCCTTTTAAAAAATTGCTAAAACGGAATATAACCAAACACCGAGAGTACAAGGAAGTCATATATATCTACAAGATAGAACGGCAAGCAACCCTGAAACATTTATTACAGGAGGGGTATTACTGCAATGTTAAAAAGTTTTCACTATCAAAGCAAAGTAGGTTTTATACTTTTAGTGATAATACCTTGGTCACTGTCTTTTTATTTATTTATTTATTTTTTTAAGTAAAAAAATACCTTTATAGGTCTCTTATGGAGAAGAATTTATTTCCTCCTCCCCTGAGATCTAATGGCAGGGAAGCAGTCTATTTGGGAAACCTCATTTTTAAATTATTTTGAAAATTACTGTTGCAACATATATACAACACTGTTTCCTATTTTAACCACTTTTAAATATACAATTCAGTGGTTTCAATTACATTCGCAATGTTGTACTACCAAAACCACCATCCATTACCAAAACTTTTCTATCACCCCAAACAGAAACTCTACCCCATTCCTTCCCCTGCTCCTGGTAACATGAAAATTTTTTATCACTATGAATTTGCATATTCTACTTGTGTGATTATACAATATTTGTCGTTTTGTGTCTGGCTTATTTCACTCAGCATGATGCCCTCAAGGTTCATCCAAGTTGTAATGTTTCAAACCAATTCCTTTTTATGGCTTAATATCCCACTGCATGTATATACCACATTTTATTAATTCATCCACTGATGGACACTGGGATGCTGCTTCCACCTTTTGGCTACTATGAATAATGATAGAAACACTAGTGTACCAATGTTTGTCCAAGTCCTTGCTTTCACTTCTTTTGGGTGTATACCAAGAAGTGGGATTGCTGGGTCACATGGTAGTTCTATAACTTTTTCAGGAAATGCCAA
Source organism: Chaetophractus vellerosus (assembly GCA_004027955.1). Taxonomy (NCBI): domain Eukaryota; kingdom Metazoa; phylum Chordata; class Mammalia; order Cingulata; family Chlamyphoridae; genus Chaetophractus; species Chaetophractus vellerosus. The sequence goes on from PVKH010016038.1 coordinate 10,827, forward strand.
ACTGTTTTTCACAGTAACCGCACCCTTTACAGTGCAACAAGGGTTCCTATTTCTCCAAATCCTAATACTTATCTTTCATTTTCTTAATAGCCATCCTAGTGGATGTGAGATAGTATCTCATTGCAGTTTTGATTTGCATTTTGCTAATGAGTAGTGACACTCAGCAATTTTAAGTGTGTCCGTTGGCCATTTTATATTTTCTTTGGAGAAATGTCTATTAAAGTTCTTGGCCTATTTTTTTAATCGGGTTATTTACCTTGTTGTTGAATTGTACAAGTTCTTTATATATTCTGGATATTAAACCCTTTTCAGATATATGGTTTCCAAATATTTTCTCCCATTCTGTAGGCTGTCTTTTCACTTTGATAATGTATTTTGATGCATGAGGTTTTTAATTTTGGTGAGGTACAACTTATTTTTTCTTTTGTTGCTCCTGCTTTCAGTATAAAGTATAAGAATCCATTGCCTAATACAATGAGTTGATGACATTCTCCAGTGTTTTCTTCCAGGAGTTTTACAGTTTTAGCTCATATATTCGTCTTTGACCCATTTTGAATTTTTGTGAGGTAGGGGTCCACTTTCATTCTTTTGCATGTGGATATCCAGTTTGCCCAGCACCATTTAATGAAGAGACTATTCTTTCACAATTGAGTGTACTTTGCACCCATGCCAAAAATTAAATGACCATAGATGTGTGGGTTTATATCCGAACTATCAATTCTGTTCCTTTGGTCTATATGGCTATAATTGTGACAATACCACACTGTCTTGGTTACTGGAGCTTTATAAGTAGCTTTGAAATCAGAATCAGGGAGTGTGACTCCTCCAAGTTTGTTCTTTCACTTTGGATAATCAACATCTTTCCATTTACTTAGGTGGTCTTTAGTTTCTTTCAGCAATCTTTTATAGTTTTTGGTGTATAAGTCTTTCACATCCCTAAATGTATTTCTACATATTGGTTCTTTTAGTTGCTATGATAAGTGAATTGTTTTCTTGATTTCCTTTTTGGACTGTTCATTGCTATTGTACAGAAACACCACTGGTCTGTATGTGTTCACCTTGTACCCTTCTACTTTGCTGGCTCATTTATTCCAGTAGCTTTCTTAGAACTTTTTTGGCATTTTCTGTATATAGGATGTCATCTGAGAATAGGAAGTTTTACTTCTTCTTTTCCAATTTGCATATGTTTTATTTCTTTTCCTAGCCTAATTGTTCTGGTCAGCACTTCCAATACAATGTTGAATAATAATGGTGAAAATGGGCATGCTTGGCTTGTTCCTGGATCTCAGAGGGAAAGCTTTCAGTCTTTCACCATTGAGTATGATGTTAACTGTGGGTTTTCCCATATATGTCCCTATATGTTAAGAAAGTTTCCTTGTACTTCTAGTTTTCTGAGCGTTTTTATCAACAAAGGATGCTGGATTTTGTCAGATGCCTTTTCTTCATTAGTTGAAATGACCATGAGAATTGGGGGGGTGGAGGGGATGATGTTTAGTTTGCCAGGCTGCTATGACAAATAAATGCCACACAAAGGGTTGACTTAAACAATGGGAATTTATTCATTCATGGTTTTGAGACTAGAAGTCCAAAATCAATGTATCGGCAAGGCTTGCTTTCTCCCTGAAGACTAGCATTCTGGTGCTGGCTGCCAGCAATCCTTGAGGTTCTTTAGCTTGTATTTCTGCTCTCTGTCATATGACAACATCCTCTCCTTTCCTGTTTCTGTGACCTCTGGTTTCTCTTTATAAGGCCTCCAGTAATCCAGATTAAGGCCCATCCTAACTAAAAATAACATCTTCAAAATTTCTATTTACAAAGGGTTCACACCCACAGGAATGTGGTCTAAGATTAAGAACATTTATTTGTTGAGATACATAATTCAACCTACCACACAATTGCCTTAATTGATTTTCTTATGTTGAACCATCCTTGCATTCCTGGGATAAATGTCACTTGGTCATGGTGTATAATCCTTTTAATGTGCAGTTGAATTCAGTTTACAAGTAATTTGGTAAGAATTCTAGCACAAATTTAGAATTAATGAATTTAACATATCTAATAATTAACTCATATCTCAAACCTTCCACTATAATCTTGTTCTAAAGTAACATCCAAGTGTTAATGTTTTAAATAGAAAGTATACATCACCTTCTTTAATTTCAATTTTGGCAAGACTTGCTACCTTTACATTTCTTCCTATTATATAAACATACTTTTATCTCATACTTGGTTATTGGTCATTTTTTACTGGTCCAAAAGATGGCACCCAAAATATGAGCAATTTATGACCTATATTTGGAACAAACAACTGTAGTAGAAATCAGATTAAATAACTAAAACTGCCCAAGCAGCAAATTTTATTGATATTGCATTACAAATAGTCGGAAAAAAAAAACAATCTCTTTACACAAAGCCAATATCTGAACCATCAACTGTAAAAAGTTTCTAAATACAAAGGAAACCTTCCATAACTCAAAATGTATTTTATAAGATAAAAGGTTTTAATTTCTAAAATGGTGTTATTTACATCAAAAAACTTTCAGAAAGCTATAGCACAATTAACCAATAAGACATAGGACTTTGTTCATTTTCTCAGTGAAGAGTATAGCTGGCACTTCTAGTGTTTGGAAGTGCAGAAATCCTGAAAACATTTAAACTCCAATTTGTAATCATGAATCACTAGAAATCCTTTATTTTTGATGGTTACATCCAATATAAATAAGTGAAAATCAGTCCTTATCCTTTAATACTCAGGGAAAGATACAAAGTTACCATTCAGTCAATATGTAATAAATCCAGAACCACAATAAATCTACTCTAAAGGTATTGATTCTTATAAAGCAAGGTAAACCCAACTTATTTTGGGGATTCTTTTTTGTTCTTCCTAAATGCTTGACAATAAACCAAAAACAGCACCAAGTACTTCATTACAGAATCACTTAAATGACTTACTTATATAGTCTTTCTCCAAGCATTGAAATGTCCTAGAAGTTAAAAGTAATAAAACACTGCTGTAATTTAGACAAAAATTAAATGTTCAATCATTTCATATAAAACAAAAACGATTACTGAAGAAATAAAGTTTATCTATTTAGTTATCACATTTACTCAAGCCCAGTTTTCACAATTGAATATCTTATTTAATGAAACTATTTCATCAATTTTTTTCTACCAACCTTTGCAGGTTCCAAATGAAAAAACTTGCTTACCATGACTCAGCATAAATATCTTCATCTTTTTTTAGCATTTAGATTAAAACTCCCAAGAAAAATGTTTTAAGACTACATATCTTCCTTGAATACCTGTTCTCCACAGCATAATGTAAAAGCCACTTCAAATCCTGTTTTGAAAATAGGCAGGGTATAAAAGAAATGATTTCTCATGCCCTTTCCAACTATGCCCTCATTTCTGTCAGGTAAAAGACATACATAAGAATTACGTAAGAATATTTCACTTACGCTAGGTAATCAGGGATTATAATTCCATTTGATTGGTTATTTTACTCAGAAATAAGATTGTTTTAAATTTTCATTAAAGTCTGAATTGTATACAGATCTAGGATGAGTCAATACTTATCAAAGAATTTTTTAAAAATAATGTATTAATAAGCAAACTTTGAAAACAATTAAGCAAATATTATATATATATTTATATGCAAAATCATTCATGGCTTTATTTTCGTCCCGTATTTGTTACTGAAGAAAAACAGCTTACAATATGTATAAAACAGAAAGTCAGTTTAACTGTCCTCATCCTAAACTTGTTGAAATACGATCAAAAAGGTAAAATTTAAGACTCTGTTCTTTGGACACTTGCATTTGAAATTAAATGGTTACTTTTGAAAGATTCAAACACAAACCTAAAATGATCAACAGAGACAGCAATGAAACACACAAAGAAACCCTTGTAGACGTGTCTTCTGTGCTCTTCCATCAGTGCACATCGTATGTGTAGTACATGAAGAGTACGAATCCACTGCTACTTACATGTTCTGAAAGTATCAACACTTCTAACCAAGCTGCTGTAGAATAGTTATTACCTTTCTAAATTTCACTCACAATTGAGAACATTTATTTTGCTTTCACTTGCTGCCATAATCTATTCCTAAATATCATGAAAGGAAAAGCCAAAATACCATTTTACAAAGATCTAGCAAATTTCTTAATGCTTGAGAAATGAATAACAAAGTAGATTTGTGCCCAAAATGTTTCAAACTATAGTTTGTAGCTACAGACTGTTGTAGAACCCCAGATCCCATGAATTAAAAGTGGATTAAATAAAAATGTTACTTTCTATCTCAAAAAGTCAACTATCCTACGAATGTTATCTAGGATCTGAGGACCAACAGAACACTACCCATTTCACCCTACAAAGGAGTTTTCTCTTTGTTCCCAAGCCACGTTGACAGCTACATGCATTGGGAGACTCACAAGAACAGGGGTGTCTACATCCCTTCTATGTGCTTGTAGCCCAAGGGTGAAAGAGAGATCACCTTCGCAGGAAGGCAAGCACAGAATCACTGCTTGCAAAGTCCCATAGTGGTCAGATTCACCATAGAGATGTAGCACAAATAAAAAGAAAAAAATCAATTCTTCTTTAAAAGCGACAAGAAATTCACAAAAAAAAAAAAAAAAAAAAAAAAAAAAAAAAAGCTTCAATAGCCTCCTTTCTGACCAGTCATACCAAAAAAACTTTTTAAGAAACAACAGGGGGCCAGCTTGATAGCCCAGTGGATAGGGCGCCGGCATACCACATGGGAGGCCCCGGGTTCGATTCCCGGGGACCTCTCCTAGCGGGCAGACCACCTTGAGAATGGCAAGCCGCCATGGGCGGGCCGGAGCCGCCGTGGGCAGGGCAGGTCGCCCGCGGATGGAGCGCAGCCAGCCACCCGCAAACTGAAAGCCGGCCGTGAATGGACGCAGAGACCACCCACAAGCGGGGAAAGCCGCGCCTGCGCAGTGACCACTCTCGGCACGTCGCCGCAGCGGGGGGAAGGGGAGATATGTAATAAAATAAATAAATCTTTAAAAAAAAAAAAAAAAAGAA
>PVKH010016039.1:0-15872 GCA_004027955.1 Chaetophractus vellerosus
GACCCCAGTGCCCTTTCTCTACAGCCTTTCTGATTCCCCTGAGTCTACTATAGACTGAGCAGCTGGTGACACAGGTTGCCCCACTACAGGGCTCAGGATTGACACCAGAGGTTCATAATAATGGTTGGGAACACTATATAGCACAGTATCTTTCATTCCTGCAGTAAAAGCTTTGGGCCCCACTAAGTTTGTGGCATAAATAGTATGTTTCATCCCCAATCCCTGTAAAACATCCTATAATTCTTACATGGATTGCCAATGAGGGGTAGTATATCCCCTTCATTAGGCCAGGAAACCTTGCATCCACCAACCAGCCATACCAATAGTGACACTGTTTTTGTTTCACTAGAGGTGGTATATAAACGCTGATGCAGAGAAGGGTGAGTGGTAGTGGATGCCAATTTACTCATTTCCACCCCAGATAGTACAACTGAATCTGCTCCAGTGTCCCATAATCTTAGAAGCCAGTAAGGCAGGGACTCTCTAGATCTCTGCCTGTAACTTTGACCCAAATCGCCCAGCTCAGCAGCAGTATAGTCCTGTATAGTTATATGTAACTTCTGCTTGGGGGTTTGGAAATGTTGGAACCCGGAGGGTTTGTCTTGTAATACGTCCATTCTTTCCCCCTGTGACTCCACTTTTAATTTGACCCAGTATATATTTTAACCTCATTACGTTTTTCATTACTTTTACTTTTTTTAGTTTTATTGCCCACTTCTTTTCTTCTGTATGCAGTTCACCCTAAGGTGATGTTTGCTATACATTTCTAATTTGCACAATTTAATTTTACTTCTAAGGTATACTTTGATTTTTTAAAGTGCTCCTGGTAAGTTTTGATAATAAATTATTTCTAATTCTTTTTTTATGATGCCAGAATTAATTTTTGTAAGTATATTATGCATAGCTACTCTATTATCTCTAACTCAAATTCTAGTATAGAATTTCCATGCTGGTATAAATCTTCTTTTGTTGTTTTTGCCAAATGTCACTCATGAGATTATGATTTTGGTGTGCTCATAAGCTTTAATTATGAGGTTATATGTTGTTAATCTGTGGAAAATTTGGGACCCAGATTTGAAGATGCTTTTCTTTGGGGAGGATTGTGTTTGCTTCTCCTGAGAATCCTGGGGAATTAATGACCTTGAGAAAAATGAGTCCCCTTCCAGAGTCCCAAGGAGAATCTGGGAGTGCCAGGCTTTATTTTATGCCCCTTGTTAAAAGCATTTCTGTGATATCAGGTTCAAGTCTCCCTGTTGACTTCCAGAGTGCTTTGTTTGTTCATTTGGTTGGTTGCTTTATTTGGTTGTTTAAAGATTTCTCTTGGTTTTTCTGAGACAATCTATGTAATAAAAAGATAAGTTTGGTTCAAAAGCTAGTTGTTCTGCTGTGGGAGTGCTCTAAGGTTATCTAGTTCACTAAATTGCTTAAAGCAGAAGTTCCCTAATTTTATATCATTTTGCCCCCAAATTTCTATTTTTGCGAACAAATAACTATAAAAGTTTCAATAAATACCTCAATTTTTAAAAATAGCATCATTTTGAACATAATTGGACTGAAATTCAATTTATTCAACTTTTATTCCACTTTGAATATGTTGATAAATCATTATAATCTTAGATACAATCTATTTAAAGAGCTAAAACTATCATCAAAATATGTGTTTAAAGTTAACCATTTAAAATCAGTTTATTACTTTCCATAGTGTAACTATGAGAAAATCAATGTCCCTACTGGCAACCAAACTTGCTTTCCTCCTGTGTGTCAGGCACACTCTAAACATTTTGGATACAGAAGTTAACAAAATAAAGTCCATGGCCATGTGGTACTTACTTTTTGTTGTGAAAGATTGACAATAACCAGTAAATAAAAAAACAGGATAAATTCAGAAATAAGTTCAGTCAGGAAAATAAAACAGGGTGATGTGATAGAGAGTGACACAGGAAAGGTAGAATTGGTATTTGGGTTGGATAATTAGAGATGGCTTTCTTGAGGAGGTAGAAGCTGAGATAAGGACCTGAGGGAAAGTATTTTTAACAAAGTCTTCAACAAATACAGTGGCCTTGAGGGAGAATGGAGCATGGAATGCTAGAGGAACAAAAAGAATGTCAGTATGATTGCAGCATGATGATATATCTTTAGAATGTTATGGCATTTAATAATTAAATAGGAGAGGAAGCTTGAAAGCCATGGTAAAGTATTTGGATTATATTTTAAGTCCAGTGAGACCTTAGAGAATTTGAACTAGTTGATTATTTATATTTACTTATATTTTATATATTGATTAAATACATATTTATATTATAGTTCATAATTGTAAATTTTGCATTAAATTTTTAAAAATTGATTATCTATTTTATCATATAAATATAACAATCATATTATTTCAAAGTGTTATAAAACATATAAGATAATATATATATTCATAAACACGATATTATATTTTATTTATAGATCACTGTTAATGGTTGTATAGATTACAGAAAAGAGAGCACAGTAGTCAGAAATATCTATTGATTGATTGTCTTCATCAAACTAAATATGTGGATATTGTATTCTTAGAATCCATTAGCCTATCTTTTTGAACAAGTTTATTGAGGTAAAAGTGACATATTATAAATACACATATTTGAATTGTACAATTTTATAAGTTTGTAAATATGAGTATATCTCTGAATCCATCACCACAATCAAGATAATAAATGTATCAATTAATCACAAAAATTTCCTCATTACCTTTTTAATTCCTCATCCTCACTCCCCTCCCCAATTCTAGGCAACTACTGATCAGCTTACTGTCAAAATTGATTAGTTCTATTATAAAAGATTACTGTTTTATATTAATAGAATCACTCAGTATGTATTCTTTTCATCTATTTCTTTTATTTAGCATAATTATTTTCAGATTCATCCATCTTGTAGCATGTATCAATAGATTGATTTTTATTGCTGATTAGCATTTGATATGATTGTACCAAAATTAGTTTATCCATTCTCCTCTTGGTGGATATTTGGATTGTTTTCAACTATAACAAATAAAGGTGTTCTGAACATTTATGCACAAGTTTTTTTATAGGCATATTTGTTCATTTCTCTTGGGTAAGTATATAGAAGTGTAATGGCTGGAACATAACTTTTCAAGAAACTGCCAAACTATTTTCCAAAGTAGTTGTACCATTTTTCATTCCCCAGTGTATGAGAGTTACATTTCCTCCACATACTTAGCAATATTAATTTCACTCCATCTAATTTGTGTAGTGATATTTCATTATCATTTTATTTTTCATTTCCCTATTAAGTAATGATGTTGATCATCTTTTCATGTGCTTATTTGCTATCCATATTCTTTGGTGAACAGTCTGTTCAATTTTTGTTGTTGTTATTATTGCTGTTATTTTAATCAGTATGCAATGTTGCCTTAGTAACAGAAATTACAAAAAAAGAATCTTAACTTCACTCTTATTTTTTTCTCTTCCTCTTTTAAACTCATTTATTTATTAGTCCATCCATCCATTTAACATGAATTAAATGAGCATCTACCAAATTGCAAGCACGGGGAATACCATAGAGAATGAGGCTCTGTACCTGATTTCAATCAGCAGAAAAGAAGATTGTCAATTAAAATCCAGTGTAATTATAATGCATTCCTGTTGCTTAGTCCTTTGCAATTTATGAGTCATTTATATGAATGCTTTTCATATGGGACAAAGGTAAGGGATAAGTATGATATTAAGGTATATCAAATTCTGCATCAGCTTTCAAAGAACTCAACCTAACCGTAGAAAAACAGACAAAGAACTGAATAGTATGATAACAGAAAGAAAATTCCAAACAATAAGGATTGAAAATAAATGTCTCTGCAAATGGTCAGAGGGTTTCCTGGAGGACAATGAAAGCTAAGGCTTTCAGGAATTGATAAGATTTCAATAGGTGAATAATATGAATAGGTGAGATTAGTGAGGTGAAGAAAAGCAATATTCTTTTAAGTTTTGAAAAGCAAAGAGTATGTTAGTCCAATTGGACTGATGAGTTTCCTGGGAATAATGGGAGTTAAGGATCTCACTTCAGAACATTATTTAGAAGGTCTTAGTCTTCTTAAAAATCATCATTTCTTATAAATGTGTGGTCTGGCAATTTTTTTAACAGCTCAATAGGTTTTTAGTTTTACAAGATTATCGCATATAATTTATAAACTTAGTAAAGGTTCAGTGCTCAGCATAAAATGTAAAGAAGGCAGAGGACTGAGGATATCATTAGAAAGTTTATTTATTTTTAAACCTACAGAGATCTTTAAAACATACTCCATTCACTCTGCTCTGAGAGTTTTACTTTTTATTTGCATCCTCCTGTCAGAGCTAAAACAACATTCTGAAATCCTGGGGAAGTATGAACTCTGGCCTTCTAAGGTAGGAGAATTTTCTAAGTGTGTGCATGTTCTATGCTACATTGGATGCTAAGCGCTTTAAATTGGAAACTCACTGTAAAGGGAGAATTAGGTTTATTTATCTATGAGCACAGAAAGCCAGAGGACATGAGGTATAAGATACAGATTATATTCATTCTAATGGAATGGGCTAGGAAATATAGAGGCTTCAGGCTGAAGGTCATTCACTCACTAATATATAGTTGTTTATTAGATTTTCTTCTCTCTTTTTTGGTGATATACTGAAGTATCCCAGTGCTATCCACTTACTACTACACAAATAGGACTTTGGAAGAACAAACTACAGAAATAACTAATTGCCTTGTATGGGTTCCTTGTTTCTGCAATTTCAAATAATATCTTAACAATGGATATAATCAGACAGTTTCTATAGTACATTAATAAAACAAAATGACTAACATAATTAAATGAAGAATATTCACTTGAAACAAAAGAAAAATGTTCATTGGAAGTGATATATTGGTTTTAATGCTTTTAATTAGTATTGGCATTTATTGAATTATTAATTATAAATTCATACAAATAGATTTGTTTATAATACTAAAAGCTACCACACAAGAGGAGAAATGAGACAAGGAAAAAACACACAAACATAGCACATATATTTGATGAAAACTAAATCAGAACATCAAAATTCAAGGGAAAGAATCATCAATACATGCCCTATTGATTAACTGGATATATCAGACTCATTCCTTTCAACAGTAGTTATCTTTTGAAGAGAAAAATTCATTTTGTGACACATCTAAGTATAGATGTATAGATCTGGTTGTTACAGGGTTCCAATATATTTGAGGACAAATTTCCCATAGGAGAAGAATTCAGTTGTCACAATGTTAAATAAACTGAGAGGTGTGGAAGTAACCCAGTTTGAACAGTCGTTCTTTCTTTTTCATTAGGCAGGTGAAATGTTTTTCTCAATGTCATACATATAACTATTGGCAAAACAAATCTAGAACTCAGGGCTCTTGATTCCTAATTTGTTCTTCTTTCCATTACAGTATACCTCTTCCCAGTTCCTACTTAATACCCACTTCCGTGTCTATAACTCTTCCCTGCTCCTTCAACAAATACATTCATTTCAATATCAAACTTAACCAAAGGAAGTACTTATTATCTGAGAAAAATTAGTACTAGGAAAATGCTACTTAATGTAAACACATGTAACACAGCAATAAAATTTTTGTTGTAAAGCCTCATATTTATTGTGAATTGAATTTTGACAAAAATGCCAAAACAATTAAATAGGGAAAGAATAGTCTTTTCATCAAATGGTCCTGGGACCACTGGATACCTACATGCAGAAGAATGGAGCTGGACCCCTATCTAATATCATATTAGGAAAAAAAAACTCAAAATGGGTAAAAGACATAAATGTAAGTGCTAAAGCAATAAAGCAATAAAACTCTTAGAAGAACACATAGGGGTAAATCTTTATGATCTGGGATTTGGCAATAGTTTCTTAGATATGGCACCCAAAGCACAATCAACCAAAGAAAAAGTAGGTAAATTGGACTTCGTCAAAATTGTGTTTGCACTTAAAATGTTCATAGCAGCGTTAGTCATAACATGAAAAAAGTAAAACAATCCAAATGTCCATCAATTTATGAAGTAGTCTTTACATGCAATAGAATATTATTTGGCAATAAAAAGTAATGAACACTGAAACATGCTACAATATGAATGAATCTTAAAAACATTATGCTAAAGAAAAGAAGCTGTCACTTTTTCGGCACATTTTATTTGATTCCATTTATATGAACTGCCCAGAATAGGCAGAAAGTAGATTAGTGGTTGCCAGGTACTGGGATTTGAGGGCTAAAAGATAGGTTTCTTTTTGTGATGATGAAAAAGTTCTAAAATCATGGTGATGACTGCACAACTCTGTGAATATAATAAAAAACATTGAATTATTCACTTTAAATGGATAAATAGAATGGTATATGATTATATCTCAATAAAGCTGTTACAAAAATGTTTTTGTTATGAAAATGAACAATATGTTTATTAGGAATTCCTTTTGAATGGTAAAATTTCAAGTTGACAAAAATTAACTGAATTTTATATTTAAATAAATTTAGGTCATGATTGCACTTGCTATGTGGTACAGTAAAAACAGATCAAGCATTAATAATTTTTAGAGTGGTGTGCAAAGCCTAATATTTTTCTATTACCTTTCGTAGGTTAATATGCATCTGCCATTTAACTTTTGACTTTAGTAACACAATAATTTTTGCAGAAGTGCCTGAGAAGTTAGTAAGTTTTTCCAAAGGCCTTTCAATGTGGTAATATTTTAAATTATTCTTTTCAGAGGATAGCAAGGTGATACTAAAAATATTTAACAATTTACATGGCCAGTCCTGTATGTCCATAAAAATATTCCCTGTGCTTGTGGTGTTATAACCTTTATCAAATATATTTCTTTCATTGTTAACTTTTAAAATTCTACCAGATCCTTATTGAACAGTAGTTTTGAATATGATTTGAACAGATTTTGATCATCACTTTCACTGACTTCCTGGAATTCTGCATCTTTTGAAAGATTCTTGATTTCAATTTGCAATTTATTTGCATTTACCTGCATTGTGTACAATATCTCACAATCAGCAAAAGACTGATCTGATAGAGGCTACAGAAATGTTGAGGTGATAGATGGAAGACAGAGTTGTTAAATGGGGAAGGATGTTTAAGAAGGAACTACATTTATAAGTGGATATTCCATGTTTTTATGATTTTTGCAACTTCATCCATATCCACCCAGTAAAGTCACCTCCTCATCACAGCTAATTCTCTTTTCCTCCTCTCTCCCTCTCTTTAAGCTTTTTAAATTATTTCAGTTTATGCCTGCCTTTTTCCTTATTCCTTCATTCTCTCTCTAAGCAATCTTTCAACCCTCTTCCCACTCCCAAGATTACTTCATCGCCTCAGAGTAACTCCTTTTCATTGTAACATGAATAGATTTAGCTTCTTTGAGGTTCTCCAGATTTATACCTGTACCTGTTATTCTTGTGTAGCCATGCTGTAAAAGTGGGGTGTTTGTCTGATTCCCTTGTTTCACTTCCTTTTATCTCCAACACACAAATTCTCTAATTTAACATTCTAGGAAGTTAAAATTATCCTTAATATAATTAGCCACAGACAATTTACTAACAGCTTCCATTTAAAGGGTCTAGATAAGAAAGAGGTTGCAAATACCTCATGTGGTTTGACTCCTGTTATTTCTTATCCCTTTCCTCGCCACCTCCTAATCTCCCCTTTTCATCTGTGTTATGATATGGAATAATAAATAAGAGAGACAAGGTGGAAATTGGGCTTATTTTATCGAACTAGATCCACTTTTCTGTGAGAACATCCCCACAGTGAAACAGAAAATTATTTAAGCTACAGCTTAACACTTGCTAATATGTTTATTTCTTTAAAGTATGCATGTTTGATCCACTGGAGTAAAATATTAATGAATAATGTATCCCTTGCTATATTTTTAAATCAAAATTTGATGCAAGATGAGCTAAATTTAAATCTGTAAACCTGAAACTACAGATCGTTCTAAATATTTCTTACTCCAACTTTGAAATAATCCCTTAGTAGCCATTATATTTATAGCAGGTAATTATAAATGAATGCCATTTTGTAAATGGGGAAACCCAAGTTTATAAACCTTATGATCCAAAGACTGAAAAGATGTTTTTCTGGTTTGTAGATTTATTCTTCACATATATCTGTGTAGCCCAAGAGAAGCAAGGTTTGACTTATTCACATAGAAATGCTGTTTTTTTTAAAATGACCTTTTCAGCTTTCTGTGAATTAATGCCATTTTATGCAGTTTTGTTGTGTTTAGGGCTATGAATTTAAACGATTCAGAATTTGAACTTTAAAGGAAGCATCTTAGAAGTAGTGAAATGGAAAAGAGAATGTTCCATGTTGGATTTTTCAATCCACTTTTTTTTTGGACATAGGAATAATTTTATTTCTTAAAAGAGTACATTATTTTAATCAGGTGTTTTGGGGTATTTTTATCATTATAGTAGAGAAGATCTATTCCTTAATCTTACCTTATTAACCCAACGTGACCCAAATTTATCCAATTTTCTACAAACAAAATTTAGCCATTAATAATGCAGATATGATGAAGTTGTAATCTTTAAATTCATTTATTTAAACACCTCATTTACCACCAGCTTTGAAATACCTTAGTACAAGGAAATATTAGTAAAGACAAAAGAATACAAACCTGGTGTACCAATATCATCATATTCATTATAGTAGATTGATAAATTTGGCTTTAAGCTTTCTTGTAGTCAAAGTAGGAAAGGAGACATGGTCTCTTCCATCATATTCATTGTTATAATGAAAAAAGTTTATTCCTAATTCTTAATTTTCAAAGAAATTTTTCATAGAGGATTTTAAACAGGGAATGCCTAACAATATGGTAATAGATTTTTTTCTAGGGACAAATTTTTTCGATTAAAGAAGGCCAACATTGCAATATAATTCTAGGAAGATGATTCTGGGTTTCTGAGGCAATATGGCCCAAACTAGTAGGCATCTTGTGGTTTGGCCGCATAAAAGAGTGGCTAGATTTTAGTTCTTACAAATCGTCTTTCTGAAACATAAATTTATCAGGTTGCTCAAGATTACATTTTTATCCTGGTGCCAGATAAGACACTATGGGTAAAAATCTTGACGTGTTGGCTTTTTTGGTAAGCTTTATTATTATTTGTTTGCAAAGAAATTGAAATATTAACTATCACATTTACCTCCTGGCACTTTTCAGTAGCCGTTGTGAAAGAAGGGGAAGAATGGGAAATGTCAAGATGAAATGGCCACTGTTCTTTCTTGAATTCAGGAAGCCTATGCACTGGCAATTGTTCCTTTTTGTAATGACTTACTTTTCTCACGCATTGAATGTGATAAAACCTCAATATGTACCTCCCTCTAGTCAAGGGGTATATAAGTTACAGTACATTTGGCACTAAGTAATAGAAAATGTGATTTAAACAGGTTTAAATATTAAAGTAAATTTATTGGTATATATGATAAGCAGAATTCTAAGACTATTCCTGTCCCTGGTGTACACTCTCTCCCAGTTATTTAGTCAAACACTAATCTAGGCACTTCTGTGTAGGGATTTTACAAATATAATTAAGGTCTAAGATTAGTTGACTTTAAGGTAGGGTCTGAACTAATCACATGAGCCCTATAAAAGCAGAGGATTTTCTCTGGCTGTTTGTAGAAGAGGAAATCAGAAATTTGAAGCACAAGAAGGATTTGAGATGCCCTTTCTCACTTTAAGATGGAGGGGCCCATGTAGCAAGGAATGCAAGTAGCTTCTAGGAGCTGAGGGCAATTTTTGGCCTACAGTCAGAAAAAAAAAAAATAGGGGCCTTAGTCCTATAACTAATAGAAACTGAATCATGCCAACAACAAGAATGTGCTTGGAAGCATATTTTTCTCTAAAATCTCCATAGAAAACTCAGTCAGGCAAAACCTTGGTTTTATCCTTATTTCCTGAGAAGTGAACCTAGCCATGCTGTGCTAGAATTTTGACCTACAGAACTGTGAGCTAATAAAGGTATGCTGGTTTAAGATGCTAAATTTGTGGTAATTTGTTCTTAAGCAATAGAAAACTAATACAACTATATCACTGAAAAATCCAGGATAGGGTGATTTTCAGATGTGATTCCTGAGAGCTGCTGGCTCCATTCCTCTGAAATTCTTATGGCTCTGGCCTCATGTTTTCCTCCTGGGGAAAAACTGCTTCAAATCCATACATTGCACCTTCTACAAGTAAAGAGATATCCTCGTCACGTCACATACTCAGTACACAGTATCCCCAAGCCACCTTGAGAATTCAGATTAATCCAATCAGTGGGAAATTTGACACTGGATTAGTGAAGTATGAATAGAAACTGATTTTGGAAAAGGCCATCAGAGTGAGATTATATCAAATTTCTTACAAAATTTCTCATTGTCTCCTTCCTAATCCCTAACCCCCGAGCAACCCACCACCAACTACAGGTCAAACCAGTTCTTATGAAAGGAGACTGATTTTTTTACTTACTTCCTTTGTACACTTCTTCATATATTATGGTTAATTAAAATACCTAGTTTTTCTGCTTTCAGGAAAGTGCAGGGATTTTCCAATACTTGATTCGGTCTCTCTCTATTTGTTTACCCAGTAAGGGAAAAATTCCCAAATATGCTTATTTCTACTGAAAACCAGACTGTTCTCCCTTCCATTTCTCACAAAGAACATTTTTTCTCTCCAAATCATAGAAACTTTAGCTTACCAGATAGTCTATCCACCCTATTATCTTTGCTTCTTCCTTTGGAAATCACAAGTTAGTGCTTCTCAGTCCAATATTCTGCTTAAGGTTGCTATATCACTCTTATGCATCATTATATTCTATCACATTGTGGAAAAGAACATTTCAGGATAAACTTAAGTTGTTTTTTTTTTTTACAGATCTGATATCAGATAGTTCTTTTTTTTCCTCACCCTTTTCCCCAAACTATAAATTTATCATTTGAGAGACTATATGAATTTTTGATTCTCAAGGCAACCATAAAACTATGATTGAGGAAGAAAAAAAGAATCTTGACTGGTCGAATGGTTTCTATATAGTTTAATATTTTTTAGTGAGGTTAAGAACAATATATTCTGATCCTCCTTCTTCTTAATATATTGTAATCTCATGATAATAATTTCAAATGTGGCCTATCTATATGACTCCTATTAATACCCCCAACCCAGCAGCAATCTAAAGACAGGAAAAATATAAGCATTTGCCTTTATACTGGTAAAACAAAATTTTTAAGATCAAAAACTGGAAACATTCCTTATTAGACAATTGATCCTGTTGCCTGATTAATGTTCAGGAAGGATGATTTAAGATAAACCTATCAAAAGTCCAAATCAATTTTGGAAGCTGTCCTTTGGTGTTTCATTGAATTATACCTACAAAGTATTTGCAGCAATTTAGATACCCAGGCATGCTCTTTGCAACAAGTTTATCTTAGAGGATTAATCAAAAGTTACAATGCATAAAGTAAAAAGTCATATAGGTGCATTATTGAAATTATTTGATATATTTGTTAGTTATATGTGATTTCAACATTTTCCTGAGCTGACAAAAATTATTACGACTACTTATCCATTGATAGAACAAGACTAGGATTCTTTTTTTTTTTTAAAGAAAATTCTAATTATGTTCTCACATATCTTCTTAACTTATACCTGTGCTCAGGTTGGGAAGGTTAATATTTGAATTGGGGTGTGCATTCTCAAATTTCATTAGGAAATAGATTTCCTACTTTTAGTCTGGTTAAAAGTGAAACATATTCAATCTGTCTAACATTTATACCCAATAACCAGCAAAAACCCAGTTTTAAGAAATAATGTGTATAATTAGGTTTAAGCCAGATAGTTCTGGAAGGTACACTTTAAGTGTATTGTTTTGGCTCCTCCCTGATGCTTTAATGATGACTGTGTTATAAAGTATTATAATAAATAAACTTATTAAACATGTTACTATATTGACTTCAGGTCTTGGGTGGTACTGGTAAAGGATGTTGTGGATAAAGCTTACCACATCACAGTGAATTTTCTGTCAGGACCTATTGACAATATTTCTTCTAGGTTTCAGTTCCATTAAGATCTGGGATTTTTCCTAAGCAACTGATGTATTTTTTGGAGAATATGAATGGCATAGTTAATCGTGTTCCTTTCTTTCCTTTGCTAAAACTCTGACTCTAGTTTTTAGTCATTCCAAATATTTTTTTTCACCAGTCTTATTCCTAACATTTGACCTTTTCTATTCTTATTCTCCCTTTGACCCCATTTCCTCATTCACTTTTTAAAATCCTCATCATATAGCATATGCACCTAAGTTTAATAATCGCTGTGTTAATATATTATCTAGATGTGCACTTAGGTCTTTGATTTTAGGTCTTTCTGTGTTATCATGTCAGCATTTTAGGACTATAAATTTCCCTCTCAGTACTGCCTTCACTGCATCCCATAAATTTTGATATTTTGTGTTCTCGTTTTCATTTGCTTTGAGAAAGTTACTGATTTCACTTGCAATTTCCTCCTTGACCCACTGATTGTTTAAGAGTGTTTTCTTTAACTTCCATATATTTGTGAAATTTCCAGTACTTCATCCATTATTGATTTCCAGCTTCATTCTGTTGTGTTCAGAGATGGCACTTTGTATAGTTTAATTCTTTCTGAATTTGTTGAGGCTTGTTCTATGACCTAACATGTGGTCTATTCCTGGAGAATCACTTATTAGTGCACGAAGAATGTATATCCTGCTGTTTGGGGGTGAAATGTTCTGTATATGTACATTAGCTCTAATTCCTCTAATATATTATTCAAGAATTCCATTTCTTTATTGCTCCTTTGTTGGGATGTTCTGTCTATTACTGAGAGTGGTGTATTGAAGTCCCCCACTATGGTTGTATAAGTGTCTATTTCTCCCCTTAGTTTTGCCAGTTTTTGCCTCGTGTATTTTGGGGCACCATGGTTAAGTACATAAATATATATGATTTTTTCTTTCTTTTTTGCCCCTTTTATTAATATATAGTGTTGTTCTTGATCACTTACAACAGTTTTGCATTTAAAGTCTATTTTATCTAATATCAATATAGTTACTCCAGCCAGTTTTTGGTTACTGTTTGCATGGAAAATCATTTTCCAGCCTTTCACTTGCAACTTATTTGTGTCCTTGGGTCCTTGTAGACAGCATATAAATGGGTCATATATATTTTTTATCCATTCTGCCAATCTGTGTCTCTTAATTGGGGAATTTGATCCATTAATATTCAATGTTATTACTCTAAAGTCAGTACTTACCTCAGCCATTTTTTCTTTAGACTTTTATATGCCATTTTATTTTTGTTTCTCTTTTTACCCTTTAGTTACCCTTACTAATAGTCTTCCTTTCTACACTCTCCTCCAAACCTCTCTCTCTTGTCTTTTCCTTTCAACCTGCAGAACTCCCTTTAGTGTTTCTTGAAAGGCACAGGACTCTTGATGACAAATTCTCTCAATTTTTGTTTATCTGTGAATATTTTGTTTTCTTCCTTTTTGAAGGACAATTTTGCTGAATACAGAATTCTTGGCTGGCAGAATTTGGGGGATTTTTTTCTTTCAGCACCTTCATTACGTCATACCACTGCCTTCTCGCCTCCATGGTTTCAGAAGCGAAATCAACACTTAATCTAATTGAGCTACTTTTATATTTCATGAATCTCTTTTCTCTTGCTGCTTTCAGGATTCTTTATCTTTGGTGTTTGACAATCTGATTAGTATGTGTCTCATAGTAGGTCTGCTAGGATTTATTCTGTTTGGTGTACGTTGTGCTTCCTGGACATGTAGATCTATGTCCCTCATAAGGGTTGGGAAATTTGGGGCCATTATTTCTTAAAACACTTCTTCTTCCCCTTTTACCTTCTCTTCTCCCTCTGGGTCACTCATAATACACATGTTTGTGTGCTTTGTACTGTCATGAAATTCCCTGAGACCCTGCTGATTTTTTTTTTTTTTACATATTTTTGTCTATCATTTCTACTATGTGCAACTTCAGGTGGCCTATCTTCAATGTCACTAATTCATTCCTCTGCTGGTTGAAATCTGCTGTTCTATGATTGTAGTGTATTTTTAATTTCTTCTATTGTGTTTTTCATTACCATAAATGTTTCATTACCATACATGTTTTTTTCATGTTTGTCTACAATTTCTTCTATATGTTCACCCAGTGTCTTCTTAATATCCATTATCTCTTCCCTCATCTCAGTTAATTGGTTTAGGATACTTGTTTAGACATCTTTGATTAGTTGTTCCAAATTCTGGGTCTCCTACTTTTTAGTTTTTTCATTTGATTGGGCCATATCTTCCTGTTTTTCAGTATGACTTGTAATTTTAGTTGATGTCTAGGCATCTGTTTATCTTGATGGAATTTATTCTTTTGGTTAGTTTCTCTCTCTTGCTTAAGGTTTTGTTTTTGTTTTTGTTTTTGTTTGGCTTTGTGCTAAGGGTCTTCTTTGACACTTGGTTTCTTTTTTTCTAAATCTTTAGAATTTCTGTATTTTACTGAAAAAAATAAAAGAAAAAATGAAAAATAAAAATATAAAAAATAAAAATATGTAGAAAATAAAAATATGAAAAATGAAAAATAAAAGGAAAGACAAGAGAAACAGGAAAAGAAATAAGAAATGAAGAAAAAAAGTGGAAAAGGAAAAAAGACCAAAAAAAGGCTGAGGAGAAAAAAGTTAGTAAGAAAGGAATAAAAAAAGGCTCTTCCTCTCCAGTCACAGGCTTCTGGCTAGGCTTCTCCTCATCAGCCATCTGTGTCTACCTATGAATCATCCCACATCCCACCTGTCCTCAGGTATGAGGATGAGGAAATGGAGGGAAAACACACATGCACAAACCCATAGTTGGGCCTTTCTCTCAGGCCACAAGGGACAGGCTAGTCCCCTCCTTGTTGGCTGCCTGTGTCAGTCAATCAGTTACCCCACAGCTCACCTCTCTTCAGGTACCCAGGTGAGGAAGGGGAGAAGAGAAAAGAAAAAACAAAACAAAACAAAACCAGGTCTCCTTCTCAGATCAAAGGAGAATGACTATGCTTCCCTTCATAGGCTGACCATGCCTGACAATCAGTCACCCTGTGGCCTGTCTCTCCACAGGTACCCCAGTGTGGAAAGAGAAAAGAGAAACCAAACCAAACAAAACAAAACAAAACAAAATTAAAAAACCTCAACTGGGCCTCCCTTTCAAGCTACAGGTGCCTGAATAGGCTTCTCCTTTTGGCTGCCTGGGCCCACCTATCAGTCACACCTGCCTCTGTGTAGTTACCTGGGTGAAGAAAGGGAGAGAAAAAGAAAAAAGAGGGAAAAAGCATGACAAATGGACCTCACTCTCAAGCCTCTGGTGTCTGGGTAGGTGCCCCCTCACTGGCTAGATCTCTTTGCTGCTTGCCACTCCTCTACTGTCCATTTGGGCAGCCTACAGTGTCCTGATTGCCCTTGGTTCTCTTCTCCCCCTGGACCTGGCTGGGCACTCCCATGCTGGCCTGAGTTCCTGCTGCCTGCCTCAGCCCTGGTGACTGGCTAGCACCACCTTTCCAACCACACTCTCTGATTGCCCCCACAGCCCTGCAGCTTCCCCTATACCCCACAAGCTTGCCTGTCTTCCTGTAGCTTCTGGAGGAGGAGGGCAGCCTACTATTCCCTACTCTGCTATCTTGGATACATCCAATAATTATTATCAAGGCACAGAATATAAATGTTATTGAATATTTAGCTCCAGAGGACAGTGCCATCTCTGAATTGTTGAAAAAGAAATGTTTGTAGCTCTCTACTTAGTTGCAATGCATTAATGCTTCCTTCTTAGGAAAATGAATGTGAGATTGTAGAATTTTTTTTT
>PVKH010016040.1:0-15871 GCA_004027955.1 Chaetophractus vellerosus
ATACATTTCTTCCCTCACCAAAGTCCATGTGTTGGAGCAAGACAGCTGCCGATGTCTGCCAGGGCTCAGGCCTTTGGGTTTCTCTCCGGGCTTAGCGCTTCTTCCACAAGGTCAGCTGTAGGCTATCAGGCAAACGGCCCTCTCCAACATCAGAACTGCTTCTCAAAAATCTGCTTCTCAAATCTGCTCCCTCTGTCTTTGGCCTTGCCTTTTATACTTGAGACCACACCCACAGAGTGGTGGGGCTCAATGCCCTACTGACGCAGCCCAGTTGATGCCCTAATCATAACCAATCACGCCCAGATGAACAGATCAGTTTACAAGCATGATTCATTTTATATTTTTGGAATTCATAATTAGATAAAACTGTCAAACCATTACAGACGCCCAACCATCTGAGCCACACCTGTCCCCCTGCTATATCTCTTAAGGTTGAAAAGAGTTACAGTCTTTTCCCTTACAGGATGGTCTTATAATAAATCAGGCTTGGTTTATCACTAGCATTCTACAAACCAAACCTAGGGAGAAAAACTAGGTCTGGGGACACATGCATGGTTTCTAATATAGTGAATGTTTAGCCTACCCTGATTATCACAAAATCAGAAACTGAGTTTGTTATCATGAGACTAGACCTACAAGAGATATTAAAGGGTGTGTTACAGACTGAAAGGAAAAGACAAGAACAAGAGGCCTGGAGAAGAGTGTAAGAATGAAGAATTTAAGTAAGAGAAACTGAAAAATGAAAAAAAAAAGTGACGGGAGAAATAGGTGATGCTATTTCCAGTGGGCTGGAAAAGGAACAGCAAACCAATCACAAAGCAAGCACAAGGAAAATAATAAAGATCAGAGCAGAAATAAATAAAATGGAGAATAAAAAAAAAACAAAAGAGATAACAGAACTAAAAGTTGGTTCTTTGAGATGATCAACAAAATCGATAAACCCTTGGATAGATTAACAAAGAAAAGAAGGGAGAAGATGCAAATAAATAAGAAATGAGAAGGGGGGCATGACAACTGACCCAGCATAAATAAGGGAGATCATAAGAGGATACTATGAACTGAATGCCAAATTAGACAATATTTTATCAAATTGACAAATCCCTGGGAACTCAATTAAACCACACTGACCACAGAAGAAATAGAAGACCTCAATAAACCAGTCACAAGTAAAGAAATTGAAACAATCATCAAAAACCTAGGAATATATTCAGAAGAACTGAAAGCAAGGATGCAGATATTTGCACACTGATGTTCACAGTACTATTATTTACAATTGCTAAAAAATGGAAACAACCTAAGTGTCTGTCAAACTATGAATGGATAAACAAGCTGTAGTGTATACATACTATGAAATACTATTCAGCTTTAAGGAGAGAGGGAGGGAGGGAGGGAGGAGAAAGAAAGAAAATGCACCCAAACAGGAAATGAAAAAGTAAAACTTTCACCAGTCACTGATGATATAATCCTATAACTAAAAAATTAAAAAAACTAATAGGACAATAAAACTAATAGAACTTATAGACATTTCAGCAAAGTGGCAGGATACAAGATTAATATGCAAAAATCAATAGTGTTTCTATACATTACTAATGAGCAATCAGAGGAGGAAGTCAGAAGAAGAGTTCCATTTACAATAGTGACTAAAAGTACCATATTTAGGAATAAACTTAACCAAGGACATAAAGAAAACTATAAATCATTGCTTAAAGAAACCAAAGATGATCTAAATAAATGGAAAGATATTTTGTGTTCATGGGTTGGAAGTCTAAATATCATTAAGATATCAATTCTACCAAAGTGATATACATTTTTAATGCTATCCCAATTAAAATTCCAGTAGCCTTCTTTGTAAAACTGGAAAAGCAAATCACCAAATTTATTTGGAAGAGTGTCTCCCAATAGCCAAAATATCTTAAATAAGAAGACTGAAGTAGGAGGACTCTCATTTCCTAACTTTAAAGCATATTATCTAGCTACAGTGGTGAAAACAGCATGGTACTGGCATAAAGATAGACAGATTGACCAAAGGAATTGAATCGAGAAGTTGGAAATAGACTCTCATATCTACGGTCAAGCCTACTCATCTGGGTCAGAACAACCTATTAAACAAATGGTACTGGGAAAACTGGATATCTGTATCTAAAAGAAAGAAAGAAGACCCTTATCTTACACCTTGTTACAGAAATTAATTCAAAATGGAGCAAGGACCTAAACTAGAGCCTAAAACTCCTAGGAGAAAATGTAGGGAAACATCATCAAAATCTTGTGGTTGGTGGTGGTTTCTTGGACTTTTTACCCAAATCACAAGCTATGAAAAAAAAATAGGATTGGCTTATCTGATGATCTCTCAACTACAAGTATTGCCAACTCACAGATTTTATGTATCAGAATGTTTGGTAAGAGATTTGTGTGGACAGTACAATTCGGCTATTACCTTCCCTCCGATCCTCCATATTTAAGGTTTTAATGGAAGCCAAGAGATATTTGGCTCCATTGTGCAGAAATAGCCAGATAGAGAAAGGCAACTCATATTTACTGAGTACCCATGTGAGTACCTATGTGAGGGACAACATAGTTTTTCACCCAACCCTTACAACTTGGAGAGAGTCCCATTTTCCAGTAGAAAAGACCGAGTCTCAGAAAAATTGAAAAGCCTTCCAAAGGCTTACTTCACAGAAAGTAAGTACTGGAGGTGGGATCAAACCTCTTGTCATGTTCCTATCTTGTCTCTCTCAGAGGTTTGCAATTAGACAGTTTTTTAGAAAATAGTAATGTTAATAACCACAAGTAATTCTCAAGGCCTTAAAGGTTGAGCAAAAACTACAGAGAAGACACTGTAAAAATAAAGCCACACAGGGAATGGATGTAGCTCAAGTGGTTGAACACCTGCTTCCCACGTACGAGGCCCCGGGCTCAAGCCCCAGTACCTCCTAAAAAAAATAAAGCCACATCAAGGAGGTGGTAGGCGAAGTCAGAAGAAGACTTGGAGCCTAATGCTATCATGTATTTTCTAATTATATAACACTGTCCAGGACTGGGAATTTGAATTCCTAGAAAGCAGATAGATCCAAATGAGAATTGCTTAGTTAAAAATCTGATATGAATTGATTTTAGCAATAAGGCATTATGTGAAGTACAGTCAGCAAGACAGCTAAAATTCCTAAGAATTTGTCCATTTCATGTGGGTTATCTAATATGTTGACATAGCTGTGCACAGTATTACTTTATGACAATTTTTATTTCTGTAAGGTTAGTATTAGTGGCCTGCCAGTCATGATTTCAATAATTTGAGTCTTCTCTCTTTTTCTCTTGATCAGTCTAGCTAAGAGTTTGTCAATTTTGTTAGTTCTTTCAAAGGACCAACTTTAAACTTTTCTGATTTTTCTCTGTTTTCTATTCCATGTGTCATTTATTTTGACTTTAATTTTCATCACCCCTTTCCTTCTGTTTGCATTGGATTTCGTTTATTCTTTTTTTTAGTTTCTTAAGGTATAAAATTAGGTTATTGATCTGAGGTCTTTCTTCTTTTTAAATATAGGTGTTTAGGGCTGTAAATGTTCCTCTGAGCACAGTTTTTGCTGCCTCCCTAGTTTTGGTATGATGTATTTTTATTTTCATTCCTCTCAAAGCACTTTCTAATATCCCTTGTGATTTTTTTCTTTGACCCATTGGCTATTTAGGAATGTGTTGTTTAGTTTCCATATATTTGTGAATTTCCAAAGTTTCCTTCTGTTAGTGATTTATAATTTGATTCTGTTGTGGTTGGAGAACATACTTTGTATTATTTCAGTTCCTATAAATTTACTGAGACTTGTTTTGTTGATTAAAATATGATCTATCCCAGAGAGTTTTCCTGTGCACTTGAGAAGAACGTGTATTTTGCTGCTCTTGGGTGGAGTGTCCTATGGATGTCAGTTAGGTTAGTTGGTTCATAGTGTTGTACCAGTCTTGCTCATCTACTGTCTTGTTGTTCTACCTATTATTGAAGTCTCCAACTATTATTGAATTGTGTGTTTCTCCCTTCAATTGTGTTAGTTTTCGCTTCATGTGTTTTGGTGTTCTGTTATTGGGTATATATGGCAGTTTGGCATTGTTTATGAATTCCAAAAATAGATATTAGATTGTGTTTGTAAATTGGTCTGTTCCTCTGGGCATATTAGATTGCATTAAATTCACAGGTTTCACTTTTACTTGATTAAATCATGATTAAGGCTTTGATTTGGTCACATCAGTAGGATGTTGAGGGGGTGGGGACTCACAGAGAAAATGACATGGCAGAAGAGAATTTGAGTTTTGGTGCTGGAGTCCTGGGAAGCAAATACACAGAGAATAAGAACACAGAGGAAGAGAGATAGCTCATTAGACATGGCAGAGGCCCTGGGAAGAGAGATGAGACTGATAGTCTACAGCTGACCTTGTGAAGAGAAGTGAGCAGCTGAGACCAGAAAAAAATGAGCCCAGGGAGAGAGATGAGCCTTTTACCAGCCTACAGTTGAGACTGGAAGAAGCTGAGACCATGGAGCCTTAAGAGGAAGGAGGAAGGCTGAAACCCTGCAGAAATTGCCCGCCATCTTGCTCCTCACGTGGCCAATGACTTTGGGTGAGAAAGTATCTCTTATGGTACCTTGACATGGACTCTTTAGGGCTTTGTGACTGTAAGCTTCTTCCCCAAATAAATACCCTTTATAAAAGTCAACAGAGTTCTGGTACTTTGCATCAGCACCCCTTTGGCTCACTAATACAATGTACCTATCACCTTTTCATATATGTTCTGTCTTAATTGATTCTGTTCTGACTTTGAAATAGATACTGCAATATTCTAAATATATTTCATATGCAATTGTCCTTAACAGGTAATTTAATAATGTTCCAGATTAGGACCCAAAAATCTTTTCGATAAAGGGCCAAATAGTAAATATGTTAAACTTACGGGCCATATGGTCTCTGTCACAACAACTGAACTCTGCAGTTGTAGCATGGAAACAGCCACAGACAATATGAAAACAATGAGTTTGACTATATTTCAAGTAAGACTTTATTTACAAGAACAGGGAGTAGGCTGGACTGTACTTTGCTTAACCCCTGATTTAGATGAATGTTCTTTGGCACTGTGATTTATTAATGGGTTCTCTTATCAGTATTATTCTCTGAACTCTTTTGGGCTATTTTCCTCTGTATAATTCTAACAAGTAATTTGATTTTTATGAACTTTCCCCATATTAAAGAGATTCTAATCTACCAATAGTGAATAGCTTATTTGCAAGAAACAATTCTTCTTTCACTAATGCCTTCAGTTGTCAAACATGGAAATGGAAATACATTCCCATTTTCTTTATCCACCATTTCTATGTTGCTGGAAACTTGAATATTGACATTTGACATATAAATGAATCCAAGACAACATAATATTCTCATCCCAAACCAAAACGGTCTGAAATGTGGTTCTGAAGGAGTCACATATGAATGTCCAGAGGAAATACCTGCAAATCAGTTACAAAAGGACATTCTAAGATATACGTTTGGCTGAGACGGCATGAAGCTATACGTTAGAAAATGTTTTGCAAATATTGAGCTTTCAAGATTCTAAGAATACTCCTGTGATTTGAGAGGTGCAGGGCAGGGAAATTATGCCCATTCCAAAATACAGGTGTGACAACAGGAAAATTGAGCGCTAATTGATTACTTGCTGCTTGGCAGTATGAGGCAGTCTGTAGCAGAGTCCACACGAATTTCAATTCCCAGCTATAAAGTAATGGAATGATAATTGGTCAGGAAGGTTCTGCTACTGAGACATGTTAGTAAGAGCTGCAAGAATACTTTTATGCTGAGAGGGAAAGGGAGACGTGCTGCAAGGGATTTATCACTATATTATTATCTTGTGGCATATTTCTTCTACGAGCCGTGATCTGCTGCCCCAAACTTCCTCAGTGAGGAAGGTATAAGGGAAGATTACTCAGTTTACCAAATGCAGAAAATGATGGCCCAGAGTGGCTCAGTGACACACTGGTGAGCTTGTTTGTTTCAGCTCTGGAGCGCCTCCTGGGACAAAACCTGGACAGCTTCCCAAGCAGCCTGCCTTCAGCTTCCTTATGGCAACAAGTATTTATCTGGCTTCCGCTGGGCCTGGTGAGGATGATGAGGAGGATGATTGCACCGAATGTTTCTTGGAAGCTTCTCAGGTGACAGGCTCTACATTAAGGGCTCTACATGGACTATATCATTCATTCCTCACAAATAACACCATGGGGTGATTAAAGTGATCCCCATTTTACAGATGAAGAAACTGAGGCTATGAGCATTTAAGGACTTGACCATATTGAGCCCTTTTCTGATTCCAAACTTCTCCTTAAATACTTTCTGTAGTTTCCTTGGCTAATACAACTATACTAGTCTACCTGGCAGTTATATTTTGTGCCAGACAATAGTGATATCATTCTGGTTTACAAACCAGCTTCTTGTGAATCGGGGTAGCCCAAATCAGACTCTTAAAACTGCATAGATGACCAAATTGAATTACCAAAAAATTATAGACTGTGGTTTCTTATGGCTTATATGAATGAATTGGTTATTGGCAGCAACAACTGCCTACACTTCTTGCCCCTTCTTCCCTCGAGTACAGAGCATAACAGCTGTGGGAGGTCCTGGTCGGGTAACAGTTGTGTGAACTGGGAAAGCTAAAGAGGCTGTGGTAGGCAGAATTCTAAGATGGTATCTGAGTTTTCTTCCCTCTGGTGTACATGCCCAGAATAATCACCTTCCCTTGAGGATGGACAGGACCTGTGAATTCCATGGGCTATCACTCCCATGATTAGCTTATCTTATATGGCAAGGGTGAAGGGGTTATGCAGGCGTATTTAAAGTCCCAATTCAGTTGGTTTTTAGCTAATCAAAAGAAAAGATTATCCTGGGTGAACCCAACAATCAGGTGAAAGCCCTTCAAAGAAGGATGGCTGTCCTTCTTGAAGAGGCTGATTTCCCTGTTGACTTTGAGGAAGTATGCTGCCACGTTGGGAGGGGTTTTGTAAGAGGGCCACAGGGGAAGGAATTGTGGGCACTGACAGTAACCCCAGGCTGACACTTATTAAGAAACAGAAGCCTCAGTCCCACAACCACAAAAAACTGAATTCTGCCAACAACCACATGAGCATGGAAAAAGACCCTGAGCTCCAGGAAAATGCAGTTTGGCCAACACCTGAATTGCAGCATTGTGAGACTCAGAGCAGGGGGCCTGCTAAGCTGTGCTGGGCTCCTGACCCACCGAAACTGTGAGAGCATTAATAGTTGCTTTAAGGACTAAGTTTGTGTTCATTTGTGATGCAGCAATAGCTAGCTGATAACAAAAGCCTTCCTGGAAGAGAGATTTTCTCACTTATTCTCTCTTGCCCCTGTTTGAATCCATTGTCTAAATAGTAGCCAGAGTGATCTTTCAAAATTGTACACAACAGCATGCTTTTTCCTGCACAAAATTCTCAAATGGCTTCCCTCTGAGCAGAGAGTCAAATCTAAATCCTTACCATAGCTTACACTGCTCTGTTGGCATAGCCTTTGCTCTGCAGGCACTCACTGTGCCACTCTTCTCCCTAGTCCTCTGCTTCAACCACTCGGGCCTTCCTTTACTTCCTAGAAGACACCACCAAACACTTTCCAAATCCAAAGCCTTCGCTCCTTACTCCACTCTCTACCACTTCATACTTATCGGTCAGGTCACTTTTCCATAGAAGTCTCTTCCAATCCCCCATCTAAATTATAAACCTCGGCTATTCTGCCTCATAGATTTTAATCATTTATTTGCGTGTGTGTTTTAATCATCATCTCCACCCCATCCCCATTAGACTCTAAGCTTCCTGAGGACAAGGCACATGCTCATTTTATTTTGCACCAAATACCCAGAGCCCTGAACAGTGGTGGTGTGTGATTAGGGCTACCCACTGATAACTTTTGTTTCTTCTCCCACCAGGACAAGGTAGGACTGGTCTTCCTGAACCCTGGAAGCCAGATGTGCACATGTGACTTTCTTTGGCTCAATAAATATGAGAGGGAGTGAAAAGTACTACTTTTGGGTAGAAGCTTTTATGAACCAGTATATAAGTTTCCATGTTTCTTTCTCCCCACCACCACAACACAGTAAAGATTCAGTTCCTCAGTGAGAAGCCACACCTCAACTGCTCAATTGTCACCTTTGATAAGAGGGTACCATTTTCAACTGCAGATTCAGAACATGTAAGATGAAAAATGTAAATTTGTGTTTAACCAAATTGAGTTGTTATTCTGACAAGCTGCATTTTAAGAATAATTGTGTTTTGTAGGGTGTCTGTTTCAAAGACAGTTTCAAAGATCATTTTGGTAACTTAAGTTATGCACGTATGTATAGTATGCAGGCTGTGCTTTGTTAAGGAGAGAGAGAGTGGTTTTGCCCTAAAGTGGCTGGTTGTCTCAGACAAAATATGAATGCATATGAAAAGTTGTAAAAGGTTTATTAAAAAGAACTTTTCTTTGTCATGGTTAAGGTTGGTAAGATTTTATAGGCTCATGAGATTTTTAAGAACTTTCATATTAGACAGTATCTTCATGCCAAACTAGAATTTGGTTTTCTTTCTATTAAAATAGTTTTCTTGGATTATTGGTCAGCTCTTAGTAAAAGGGTTTTCATAACTATCTGAGTAATCTGCCCAGAAAGCAAAGATTCTATTTCTTCACAGAATACCTTTATTGATATTTATATTGACCTTATCATCCTTTATGGTTTTAGAAAACAAGTCATTTCACTTTTAAAAGAACAAAGTTTTGTTTGTTTACAATCATATTAACTTCTATTTACTCTTTTTTTCCTATCTGGTTGCATCATCGTCTTTTTGGCACATTGCTTTGCCTCATGGGGGCCTGCGCCTCTCTGCAATGCGCAGTCTGGGACACCTTTTCTCTTTTTTTTACCAGGAGGTCCCAGGGATTGAACCTGGGTCCTCCATATGGTAACTGGGAGCTCAATTGCTTGAGCCATTGCTGCTTCCCTGAATGAATGGATAAACAAAATGCAGTATAGACATACAAAGGAATATTACTCACCTGTAAGAAGGAATGAAGTATTGACACATGTGACAATATGAATGAATCTCGAAGACCTTATGTTGAGTGAAGCAAGCCAGTCACTAAAGGTCAAATATTGCATGATCTCACTAAGGATATTGAGCAGACTCACAGAGGTAGAGTCTGGAAAATAGGTTACCGGTAGATAGAAAGGCAGTAGAGAGCGGTGAGCAGATGTTCAATCTGGGCAGAATCTATGACAAGGTGGATGGGGGAGGTTTGGCAGTGGTCGGGACTGATAGTGGTACAGTGATGTGAATAGGGTCAATGATACCAGAGTATGGGTGTGAGCGGGGTTAGGGGGGTGGCTTGGGCTACCAATAGAGCTGGGAGGGAGGGCTGGAGGAAGGAACAGGTGAACTCTGGGGAGATAGAGAACTGTGTTTGAGAATACAATTGTGGGTGTGTTCTTTTGGCAACTATGGCAGGGGAGGGTTAGTGGTGCAGGGTGTCAGTAGTGTGGGGATGTGTGGGAAAGGGTGCACCTGAGGCATGCCTCTATGGAATATGAATGTGTTCATGTGGTCATAGGGTGTTATCTCAGTGGGTGCAGATCCACACAATACCAAACAAAATATTAAATTCCCGTCCTGGGGAATCCTGGTACATTCTCTAATAGAGTGGCAAGAATCTCTAGAGTATATAGGCAGTGCCTAATAAAAGAAAACAGACCAATACTCCAAGCCCTCGATATTAATGCTTGTATTTATGAGCCTTATTCTTGGAAAATTGAAATTTAGCCCAAAAATATCTATTGCCTAAGAGTTACCTCCTGAAAACCTCCTTGTTACTCAAGTGTGGCCTCTCTTTAAGCCAAATTCAGCAAATAAATTCACTACTTCCACCCCTTCCCCGCCCCTGGCATGGGACATAATTCCCAGGGATGAGCCTCCCTAGCACTGAGGGATTATTACAAAGTGCCAAAAAGCGATGCATTTGGAAAAAGACTTTGACCAAAAGAGGGAAAATTAAATACCAGAGAGTTTTTTAATGGCTAACAGATTTCAAAGTGACTTGGGAGGTCATTCCAGAGGTTCTGCATATACAATTCTCAGGTGGATCTTACTAACTGCCACATTAAACAAAGCTTCAAACAGGGATGCTCCCATGGGCTTTGGAGATATCTGGACTCTATAGGCAAGGCACACAACCCCATGAAATCATGACATAAGGCCCCATCAGTGGGCCTTACCTTAGAATATATGACAACCTAGTTCCCCACTGTAACAGAGTTAGACTCATTTATAATTTCCCTACATGTGATTCTTCTACCCCTTTTATTTGAACCTATAATTAGCACTATACTCATTAAATATATGTCCCAGAGACTTAAATCTTCAGTCTGTTCATATGCCAGTTGAGCCCTGAATCTCAACAGAGTTGCGGCCAACACAGACTATTCTCAAATTCTTCGGACTCACCCAGGCCAGCTAACAAGATGTTAATGATGGACAGTCCCCATCTCATAAAGCAAAGAGTATCTGCAACTACAAGCAGAATAGTTTCATCCATCTGTCACGTAAGATCTAAGTCCCCTTTCAATCTGAAGCAGAGTACGATTCACCATCCCCAAATCTTCAAGTTTGAGGAATGAACAAACATAAGGGGAGAATGCAACCACGGACCCAAGTAGACTTAATATTATTGTAGCAACAGGAAAACTTGTAACACTGATATAAAGACAGTGGTTCCCAGAGGTTCTGGGGGGAGGGCAAGGGAAGAATAGGTTGAACATAGGGTATTGGAATTGTTCTGCATATATTGCAGTGATGGAAACAAGCCGTTATATATTTTTTCAAAACCTATAAAATTGTATGGTACAAAGTGTAAGCCATAATGTAAACTGTAGACCTTGGTTAGCAGCGATGCTTCAATATTTGTTTATCAATTGTAACAAATGTACCACATTCATGTAAGATGTTATTAATAGGGGAAAATGTGAGTGGGGGAGAGGGTAGGTTATATGGGAATCCCCTATATTTTTTATGTAATTTTTATGTAACCTAAAACTTCTTTAAACATAGTTGAAAAAAGGAAAAATAAAACAGTATAGTGTTATTGGTTATAATTTCAGTTATTCTTAAAAATGTTACATGTCACAGAAATAACCAAATTTCCTTCTCAATTACATAATTTTTGTAACGAACTTTTATCTGAACTTCCACTTTAAGAGTAATAAGTTAACTATAGTCATTTGAGGTCATTTGTCATCTACAGGCACTTTTTATTCTGATGCTTCCAGGAAAACACTTGCAATCAGCTACATGCCAGAGTGCTTCCTCTTCAACAGAAAGGACTGTCTCAAAAACCCATAGCAAGAACTAGGCTAGGTACTCCAGGGCATTGGCTTCCAATGGCATTGTTTAAATAATTGAGAACATGCTACTGGACTAAAATCAAGATTCCAGAATTCTAGCAAAGTCCATGGGTCATGAGATTGCTAACACAAGATTGAGCAGAATGAGGACGAATCGCCTAGGCTAGATGAACTGATAAAGAATGATTATCGTTTTGTTTAGATTATTGCTGATGTTTTTATGTTCTATTTTCTAGATATAAGAAATCTTACTTTTTTCCTTTAAATTATCTATAATTCATTAAACATTCATATTTTTCTCCCTGCCTGGACCCTCCAGAATTTAGAAACCTTTACTGAATATTCTTATTTTTATGGCAAAATAATTATTTACATAAGATCAATCAGTCTGCCCTCCTTGTTAACAGGACATAATTGGAGATACTGGTTATCTAATCAAAGCTTTGACTGGAATATCATGCTTAAGAATGATGCTCATTTGATCAGATGTGACCAGACACTTATAAGAAACTAAGGGTAACTTTATGAAGCCAATGTTTACAAATCCCTCTTAGAACAACCAGTCTGGTACCTAGTTCCAGGTTTCTCAGTGTTACATGTCAGTAAAGAAAATTACTTTCTGGACTGCAGGAGAAATCTTGTGTGGAATCCGTGGGTTGACTTCCTAGCCCAAGAAGCTTTTAAAAGTCCAATTGCAAGTTCCTCATGAAAACTATCAGCAAAGCAAACGTAAAAGAGCCTATACGGTAAATTGCCATTCTTGCTGCACATATGTAAATCAGACCAAATCTAAAGAAACCAACCGTGTTTTATATTTAAGAATAATCTTTGGGAAACGGCTGTGGCTCAATTGGTAGGGCTCCAGTTTACCACATGGGAGGCCCCAAGTTCAGTTCCCGGGGCCTCCTCAAGCAGGCAGGCTGCCGCACAGTGAGCTGACTCAGCTGACTTGGCGGGTCGCCACAGCGGCAGGAAACAAGGAGACACAGAAGAACGCAAAAAAAAAAAAAAAAAAAAAAACACAGCAAGAACAAGTAGAAAGAGGGGGGATATATAATAAATAAAAAAGAAATCTTTTAAAAAAAGAATAATCTTTTTGGCTTATCTTTGTTCAAAGAAGGGTGACTAAGGAATTTTTTTTTATTTCAATGGAAAATTATAGCACACTTAGCACACTTCTGTGAGTTATTGGATTCTCCTCCCATTGATTGTCTGAGCTACTTTGCATCTCCTTTATCAACTGCAGATAACTGCATGGTTTTATTCCCAACCTGTAAATTAGACTGGATCCTGTGATCTTGCATATATTATCTACCCTGAATGCCACCCAGAAAGCAAACTTAGGATCTTTTGTATACTGGGCCTCAAACTGACAAAAGAGGGATAATACCCCCATCTCTTGCTCTACAGTAATACAGATTTCCGCTCTTTCATATGCATCATTATACCTTCCCTATGAACATGTGATTTAGAGTAAGCCATTATAACTATATCTAAGACTAAAACAGAGCTTAGTACCACCCTAAATCCGGTCCTTCAGGCTGAAGTTAAAAGCCTAGCATTAGTGTTCTTACAGAATAGATAGGCTCGAGATAAGCTGGCTGCCCATAAACAATGTTGCATTTATGTTAAGTCTGGCACAGTAAAAATAAATAACCTAAATATTTTAAAAGACCAAGTTAAGATAATTCATAATATAAGTTAGGCTCGAACATTTCAGTAAACAGAGGCCTTTCCTTGTCATAAGGCAAATGCTATAATAGTTACTAAAAAACTTTTAGAAAATATATCCCCTGCCTAGAGAATGCCTTCAATTATTTCTAATAACTGAGGCATTCATTTTACCGGGCAAGTCATTAAAGCTGTAACTAAGAGTCTACAAACAAGTTGGCATTGTCATGGTCCCTACCACCTTCAATTCTCTGGAAAGGCAGAGAAAACAAATGGCATTTTGAAAAACGTCTAATTAACAGAGGAAACTGGGTGACTTTGGCCTAAAGTTCTTCTACTGCCCCTTATGGCCATTTGAAGCACATCTTTTGGGAAAAAAGCTTCCTCCCTATAAAATTACCACTGGAACACTCATGTGCATTGGCCTTCATCTTACATTGACCCCCTACTTCTCCAGCAGGAGATTATTCAATATTGTAAATCTCCAATGACTTATGCAAAAGATTATCTCCAAAAGGTGAGGGACACATTTCCAGATCCACTTCTCCCTCAGACTCACACCATTCCAGTGACTGGTACAGTGGAAGCAACATCAGTGTAAAACAACCCTTGAACCAACCTGGAAGGGACCTTTCCAGGTACTCTTAACTTCTGACACTGCAGTCAAAGTAAAAGGGATTAAAACGTAGGTTCACATCTCACAACTTAAAAGGCTCCAAACTCCCCCTTCCAATGATTGGATCTGTGACCAAACTGGGGACCTAAAACTAAAATTTACTAGGACAAGAAGTGGATGGCCTCATGAGGTGGACAGCTTCCACCCAGGGTCATGGAACAAGGCCCCATGAAAGCCTGCGTTCCTGTCATATTCTTTATATTATTTTACAATTATTGTTGTATTTCTATTGTTTCTACACACCTTTTCCATCTTGCTTAGAAAATTTTACCACCAAAAAATGATTAAACTCTTCTTGCTTGTCTCCTTCTTCCCTCTTGCCATGGCATGGCAAGCCAATACTATCATTCATTTTTTGTATGCCATTTGAAAAGAGGGGAAATCTAACTGTTGGGACTATCACCACAAACCATGATCTGTACATGTTGCCACAGACCCAAGTGTTTTTACCCAAGACTAATCAATCACTCTCAGGTCCCAAATGCCACCTTTAAAAATATCATTTGTCCTCAATCTTTTGCTCCTCTCTATTGAGTCGGGATCACTTCCACAGGAGCTGATTTCCCCTGCCTCACATTTGTACAAACATCAGGAAAGCCGTCATTTATACCCTGTAACATAGATAATGGCACAGCCATTAGCTGTGCACGCTTCTCTCCCACACCCCTGGGCAACCTGGCAAGATGTAACAACTCCTAATATAACAAAAATGGCAAATGGCTCACTCATATATTCAGAGGCTTCCCCGAGATGACTTCGACACCTCTAAAGGTGGGCTGCACCCCTCCCAGTTTTATTTTTCTTTATGGAGTAGCTGGTTGGGCTACTTCCTGTGTAGGTCATTGGACATTGACGGTATAATGCACCTTCAGACACCTTCTTGTTCCCTTCAAAATTCATACCAAATCCGGAAACCTCACACTGGACTAACCCACTTAATATATATTCCCAAGCAAAGCGCAAATGACCGGGGAAGGGGGGGTGTCACTAATGTCAAATAAGCCTCTTTTGTTAGACTCTTATTGCCTTAGTTAGGAATTAACAACAATGAAAATATGATAAGGAATTTTTCTATAACAGTAGGAAAAATTGCTAATTCAACCGCAAAGTTTATTGCTGCACAACAAAAATCTTTAGATATTTTAATAAGGTTATTTTAGATAAGAGAATTGTACTTGGCTTCTTGCTGGCTGAGCAAGGAGGAGTTTATCTTGTCATCAATACCACCTGCTGTACTTGGCTAAACATTTCTGGGGAAGTCGGAACACAGTTACATGAAATAGTCGAACAAGCCACATGGCTCAGATAACTAAGTCTTTCCTTGAGATCATTTTTTTAAATTTAATTTCAGTTAGTATCCTTGGCTCAGAAGCTTACTCCAAAACCACTGGGCATTTTACTACTCATAGTAATCATCATAGTCTCCCTGGTGTGCTGTATCCTCTCAAAAATTTTAAATAGCTGCACCTAGTCATCTCGCCAACTGGTGTCCACCTGCCTAGAACAACAGAAGCACATACGGAACAAAAACCACCAACCCTTTCACATCTGTAACCTAGAGTTAATCACCTACAAGAGCTGTCTAGGGCCAGCAGATGATAACAGAGTAGCACTAATGCCTTAAATTTTGATCTGGGGAAATTGATAAATAAAATCCAGCAGGCCCAACCGGAGGTACCTGTGCTAAGCCCCATGCCAGCAAAACCAAAATATAAGTTTCTAATCCTTGTAAATGCCCAGCTTGGCCAGAAATCAGAATTTAAAGCAGCTAACCAGATATTGCCAACACCCTATTCTTAAACCAACAGTTAACTCCTCATTGTTAAGCAACTGCCTGCTCTAACCATATTAGAAAATGTAATGTGTATTAACCAATGAAAATCTCCCCCCAACATACTGCCTTTTTCTGTCTATAAAAGCCTGTTTTCTTTGTTCAGTGGAATTCCTCTCTACCTTGTGGTGATGGAATCTTCCCAATTCATGAATTGATTCATTCAATAAAACTCTGAGCTCTAACCAGATTTTGCTCCGGTTTTTTATTTTAACAACCTAAAACCCACACCCAACACCGAGATTGCTTAGCAGCTGTAATTTGTAAAATCAGTCTTATACTGCTTTGCCCA
>PVKH010016041.1:0-15858 GCA_004027955.1 Chaetophractus vellerosus
CCCTAAGAGCTTATAGCCAACTCACTCTTTTCTGTATCTTTCTTTGTTCAGGGAAGTTATTACCAATATCTCTTGGTACTTTTGGACTAAGGAGCTCTGAAAACTTTCAGAGAGTTTTCCAGATGAAACTAAGCACATAACCAGTACTTCGTTTTGGTTCTAAATCCAGAATGAAAGTGGATCTGAACTTGACACATATAAGTAATAGAAAGTATATCTGTGTAGGTATAGAGTTTAGTGTTCTTTTCTTTTTTAACCTTTTTTGCTTTATAGAATTATTCTGCTAAATACTATTAAATTGGTAAAAGATATAGTCACATTTTCTCTCTTTGGTGATTTCCATACTTTGTACCCTGCCAAGTTTGTCCATGATGCTTGTTGATGCTTTTTTCCTAAATGGAAAATAAAATGTGATTGCTTTTGAAGGAGAGTCAGAGGTAACCTCTGGTTGTGAAATATTTGGTCATATGTTAGTATGTTGTATTGTCCATTCAAATGAATAAAAAATTCCATTCATAGGGTTATTTTTAAATCTCTCTCTTACTAAATTTCCTTCTTGACTTCTGACAACATTCACAGTTTGCTTTTGCTGCCTTTGGAGGAAGTCAACAGAGTGAAGTTGTTTTTCTTAAAAAGCTTTTACTCGTGCTGTTTTATCTATTTCTAGAACATTTACATTCGCTCATATTGCTTTAGCAAGCTCATCTGTCACTCATCTTTGCCCTGTTATCAGCAGTGAACTGTAGCTTGTTGGTTGCCTGTCCCTGCTCAGGCAACAGTGGTACCTAGGTCTGGCAGAATATCTACTCATCAGAGCAGTGTGGTTTGAATTAGATTTTGCCATACTATGGTTACAAAGAAACACTTGGTGACATAAACACTTGGTGTTCAGCCACATTTTGGGGCAACAGCTTCCTGAATCTTCCCTCCCTTTAGGGAGCCAGTGTACCTGCCTAAGTTTTTTCATGGAAGCCCCAGACTCTGATAGGTGAAGGCGGCCTGAAAGCCAGTCTTCTTTCACACAGCATTGCTGCTTGTCCTGTCTGTTGGAGTTTGATGTTATTTATTGTTTCTCTTACCTCACATCAGTTCAGTTCAACAAGCCTTTTTTACTTATCCACCTGTGAGGTGCTAAGAATACAAAGATTACGAAGTCATGATTTCTGTCTTAAACAGGTCACTCTCTAAAAGAAAATTACAATAGAGGATGATAAAGTCTATGTTCAGGGTTCAATGGCTCATAAAGATATACCTGGAAGCTTGGGGAATAGAGGGGGAAGGCAACCTAACAATGGGGTGACACCTGACTGGTTGAGGTCATCCCAGCAGGCAGGGGATCCAGTCACTGAGGATATTTTACTTCATCTACTACAATCAAGAAGCTAGGAAAGGTCAGAGTGCTGTTTTAGGTTGTTTAGTCTGGCAGCAGTGTGAAGGATGAATTTAATGGAAGCCAGAAGTCCAGCCAGGAGATACTTATAGTAGTCAAGGAGAAAGACAGTGAGGGCCTGAACCACAGAGTGCTCTAAGGAATAGAGGATGATGCAAATGAAAAATGTGCCCCGTCCAAATCCCCTAGATTAGATTTACCTTGATAATTTAATATATGATCACACTCAGATGTTGGCTAACATATTCCCTTTATTATAAGTTAGCTATTGACAGCCTCTCCTCCACAGAAATGCCACTGTGTCCCATTGCTGGTCTCTACTTCTCCTTGCTGCTGTCTCAAGATCTGTCCCCTGCCCAGGTCCCACCAGCCTGCTCTGCAGCCATCATCATCAAGGTTTATGCTGACAATGGCTCTTAGGAGATTTTCCTGATTATAACCACTGGAAAACATTGAGTACTCCCTGTGGGCTTGACAATCTGGGTAACACAAAGTGAAGAATAAATTGTATTAGCCACTTACTGTTGATTTTTCTATAGTTTCCTCCCACTAAATCAAGTCATTGAAACATTTCTGTGTTAAAAATAAAAATGCAAAAATTCTGTAGAGGTCTTGATCTATACAGTCTTGTTCTGTGCTTTATCCTTTGCCTCTCAGTAATCTATAATGCTGTTTTCCTTATATGAACCAGTTTCTTTGTTCCTTTTACAGTTTTCCTCTTTTTTTTTTCCTTACCCTCTTTTGGGATCCTGAGAGAGTGTTTTAAAATGAGAAATTCTTTAAGAAACCTGCAAAATGTATTTTGTCCATTGAGTTAAAAAAATTTTTTTTAAAGCTCCATAGCAATAAACTTGGTTTCATGTGGTCAGTTTTATCACAGATCAGGCCTGCCCAAGGCAAGGGAGCTCAGCCAGTAATTTAGGAACCCTTTGAAGCCTCATGCACATGTATACATTAACCTCTGCAACTAACCATAATTTTAATTAACATAAAATAATCTAAAGGCATGCTGATTAGACACCGTGTGGTTTGAACAAAGCATTCTGGGCAGGGAGTTGGGGAATAGAGAACCTTTGACCATTCCTATCCCCAACAAACAGGGCTTTCTTTAATCATTTAAAGTACATTTTAGTTTGCTCAACTTTATTTCTTGAATGATGTTCTTAGAGACCAAAATCAACAAAATTCCAAAAGCTTTTGATAATTAAAAAGAGAGGAACTGAAACTGTTATAGATTATGTCAGTTAAACCCCACATTTAAAAAAAAAAAAAGTAGAACTTGAGATCTCTTTTAAAGTATATGATTTACACCATATTCCACTAAATTGATGCAGGCCAAGAAATGTTCATTCATTTCTCTTGTGTGTCATGTGGGGCATACTTAGAGGAGTTGGTTCTCCCAGGGACAAAGCAGGAAGAATTAACTCAAGCCAGTGTTGCTTTTTATGATATGTGGTTTTGTGTTTCAGAGGAGTGGAGTACAGTGTGAATCATGGAAGCAACCGACTGAAAACTCCTCAAAGCTATAACAAAAAACAGACTTTTTTCCACATTTCTTCCAAGTTTTTACTTCACATGTGAGACTGAGATACAAGTGATTCTGTAAAATTGTAAGGAAGCCACAGTAGTCCTTGCTGTTTTGGGGTTTCCCGGAGAGAATTGTGTTCAGAATGTTCCTTTTTTGCCAGAAGGTTTATTATGTGGACTGAGCGGCCCAGCAAAATAGACAACACTATCTCCATTTTATTATACATGTTATTTACTGGGGTTTCCCTGAAGAAAGCTTAAGAATTCTTTCCCTATGAGTCACTGACCAAGTGATTGTTTTTTTTAAATATAAACTTTCCTTCAGCTGGTCAATTTGGAACACAGTCTTCTCATCTTCTGTTCACTTTGGGGCTGCTTTGCCTTCATCTGTAAATGATAACATCCACAGCCAAATCGAGTGCTTGCATGTAGCCAATTTCTTTCCATTTAACACTCAAGTTTAAGAAACCAACAATCTGGCCAGGCAACATTCAGAGGACTCTGTCCTCTGAATATGACTTACATAATTATATTTTCATTGCTTTGGCAAAATACCTCTCCTTGGTTTAATTTCTGGACTGGAGTTAATGGGATGGGGAATTGCGCCTTTTTGCCAAGAATTGTTGGTGGTCGCTTCTGCCCAGGACATGTTACCCTTTTACCTTTGTGAGTTGATTAGAAAGTGTTGTCTTCTACTCTTGCCTTCTTAATAAATAAGAAGCTTTCATGACTGTCCTTGCTAGTGGCTGAACTTTCTAATTAACTATTGACACTTAACAAATGCATCAATATGAATGTTGGTAAAAGTTAACTTATTCTCCATGAAAATAGCCCTATAATTGCAATCGTCCATTCTAAAGGAGAAATGTTATTTTAGAGAATATTTCTGAACCCCTTCCCACCCACTTTCCCAGTGGCTATAAGAAGCCTGCTGTTGCCAACTGAGTGGTCTAGAGTCCTTGCTAATTACCTCCTTCCACAGCTTTTGATTTTGAGCCCAACTGATGGCGCCAGAGGCTGAACCACAGTCAGATCTACAGGCCTCTGATTTGCCAAATGAAATCTATGCAGTTTGTTTTCCTTTCTCACAGTGTTTTTATGACGAGATTCAGCTGAAACTGGAAATGGACTAGGAATTACATCAAAACATTTACGGTTGAAAAACAGCCATCAAAATTCTATATTCCATTACCCACATAAGTGTATCTGTTTGTGCTCACAAAAGGATACATGTGAACATATCACAATATAATGTTTTTCTAAAGAAGTTGGAATTTTAAAAATTATATTTCACTCTCATTTCATATGAGATCAACACACTAATACCAAAAGCTTTCAGAATACTTGACATTTTATGGTCTTAGAAAGGTTTTACCTCATTTTCTGTTGATAACTAATACATAGGGTCTCTTGTCCAAATGAGATGTTCCTAGAATTTTTGCTAAACTAGCATCTTTTAAAAATATAGCTTGGAAAATAAAGCATAATTGTATTCATAGAGGGAAAAAGAATTCCTTTTTCAGACTGTTCAAAGGAGCTAGCTTGAGACCTTAATAATTAGTTATCTCTAATTATTTCATAGAAAAGAATCAAAAAGAAAGCTGTAGTTCCATTACATTTAAAAATGTTGGTTTCTCAAAAACTATTTTCTCTACTGTATCTTCCTCTTTTATTTGAGGTGCCTTCAGAATAGGAAATTGACTATGCTAGAGAAAATAATGTTAGCATACAAAACAGTTCTCAGAAAACAGTTAAGGCCTTTCCATGTGAACTAACCACTATCTCCTTCCTCTCCATTCATTTTGCTCCAAAGGCATTTGAGATTGTTGGTAATAAAAGCAACATTTCAAAAATCTATAGGGCAGAGTAAATGGAAATTTAGTTCTTAATTTTCCTTATCGTTGGGAAGTCACAAAATTGTGCATAATTTTAAAGAGCAGATAATCTAAAATACACACACATACACACACCCTATTAACCATTAGAATTAATCTTCCTCCCAAGTTAACCAAACGTTTAAGTATAGTTATGCCCACTTGGTTCACTTATTCATTCCACAGACATTTAAGTAGCACCTTCCAAGTGTCTGGCACTGTACTCAATGCTGGGTACACGGAATAAAATAGTATAGTACCTGTTCTCAAAGAGCTCCCAGGCTAGTAGGCAAGACTGATAAGAAAATAATTTATCATCACCTGTTGTAATAATTTCTATAATAGTTATACTGGGAAGTAGAGATGAGGGCTGCCTATGTTTCCTCACAAGCAAAGTCATGGATTGGAAAATGCTTTGAAGAGGAAGTTACTTTTGAAATGGTTTTGAAGAGTACTAGTGAGAAGGCTTGGAGAAAAGCAGTGGATCCTAGGCAGAGAAACAGTATAAGTAAAGATTTAAAGAAATGAGAGTGCATTGTGGGAACTGAAGGCAGTGTGACTGTGCTAAGTATATATAAAAATATGCAGAAGAGACCAGGTAGGGAGCGGATTGGCTCAAGCAGTTGAACACCCACCTCCCACATGGGAGGTCCCAGGTTTGGTTCCTGGTGCCTCCTGAAAAAAAAAAAAAAACAAAACAGAAAACCAAACAACAAGTAAAACAAGTGATAAAACCAACTCAGGGAAGCCAATGTGGCTCAGAGGTTGAGCGCCAGCTTCCTACATATGAGCTCCTTGGTTCAATCCCTGCCCCAGGTACCTCAAAACAACAATAACAACAACAACAAAGAGACCAAGGGGGAAGGGAAGGTAGACAGAGAACAAATATTTCTGAGCCTTGTGTGCCAGGGGTATGAGTTTGGATTTTATCCTAAAAGCACTATGGAGTCACTGAAGAAATCTAAACATGGAATCATCTAGTAAAAGTATTATAGTAAGAGTAAGCCAGTATATTAGGATGTAGGACTGGAGGCAAGGAAGCTATTGCAATAGGAAATACCTGTTGAAATGGTGACAGATAGACATATTTTAAATAGAATGGCAGACAAAATACCCAGTTGACCCTCCCATTTGTAGTTAAAATCCTGAATAAAATGTATAAAATGTGTTTGTAAATGCACTGCCAAAATGGAATGAAAGGAAAGAATCAACAGAGGCCAGAAAATGAAATAGAAGCAGAAAATCCAAGAGGTGAGCAAGTGCCAGAATTGGCTTTCATTCTGAGAATTTCATTGAATCTCTGGAGATCTTGAGCCTCTACCATGGTGACTGAAAAAGGCCTGGGAAGCAGACAATAAAGCTTTAAATGATCCCAATTCTGAGGAGTCTAAAAGAAGGCTGTCATACAAGACTGGTACTATAAAAACTGTGCCCTTAATCTAAAGGTAGACTGGAAATAAACCCAGTGTCCAGAAGAACAGGACAAGGAAATTAGCTTATATTAATCTTGGTACTAAATGGAAGGGGAGTGGTGAGGGAGATCTATCTGCCTTTAGAGTATATAACCATAAGCCTGCCCTCATTTGATTGTAAGGTCTGATCTCACACTAGATGTGTGTTATGAAAAACTTCTAGTACAGAATTTAATTCTCCTGGGTTTGTCATATCCCAAAGAAACTAGCAGAAACAAACATAAATTCTCTCTAGAAGAATGTCAGTTCAACCTGGGACTTAAGTAATTTCCTAAGGTAGAGTTCCAAGGGAAAGCTCATAAGAAACAAAGGGCACAAGGAAACAAGCCACTACTGAGAACTAAGAGAAACAACATTGAAATCAGTCAGTCCTGTAAAAATAAGGTATTGGAA
Source organism: Chaetophractus vellerosus (assembly GCA_004027955.1). NCBI lineage: Eukaryota > Metazoa > Chordata > Mammalia > Cingulata > Chlamyphoridae > Chaetophractus > Chaetophractus vellerosus. The sequence goes on from PVKH010016041.1 coordinate 6,657, forward strand.
TTATTAGGTACAGAAGCTTGTGCATATGAACAAGAAAATGTGGGGGGAAAAGTAACATCTAGAAATGAAATTTAAAATTTCAATGGAAAGATTTCATGGAGTAGATTAGACATAGCTAAATAAAGAATTAGTGAACTGGAAAATCTGTAGTGCTATAAATAAATGAGCAGAATAAAGCCCATAAAGAAAAATTTTGAGAGCATAGATTATGTCTAATATATATGTAAACAGAGTTCTCAAAGGAAATAATAGTGCAAATGGAGGAAAAGGCAGTTTTCAAAGAAGTAATAGCAGAATGTTCATAGTCAGACTGTTCATAATAGTGAAAACCTGGAAACAACCTAAATGACCATCAATGGAAGGGTAAATGAATAAATTGTAGTATATTCACACATTGGAGTATTCTACAACATCTAAAACAAGTGAACTCTAGTGACATTCAACAATATGCATGAACTAGTAATATAAGTGAAAAAAGATTACATATACCACATTATTTTTATGAGATTAAAAATAACTCTTTATGATGACATATAATTGCAGTAAAATAATAGAAAGAATGCTGATTGTTATCATGGATGGATACCTTGGGTGAAAGGAGGAAGGGGAATGGGTTGGTAAAAGGTACAATATGAGTAGATGCAGGTTTTTTTTTAAAAAATCCTGACAAGTGCTTACTATACTATAAAAATATCTAATTAAAATGTTAATAAACAAATTAAATTGGTCTAAGCATGGACCAATGATAAAAGTGTGCCATGAACAAAAGATTATGATTAGTAGTACCTTGAGGGGTCTTGAAGAAGGGAAAGAGAGAGATGGCTAGCTGAGATTTTTTTTTTAATTGTTGAAGTACACCGATCCTTAGATTCAGGAAACACAGCAAATCCCAAATAGAATTTTAAAAATAATAATAATAAATAAATACAAACTTAGGCACATTATAGTGAAACTACAGTACACCAAAGAAAAGAAAAAGAGATCTTAAAAGAAGCCAAAAGCATAGACCACCTATAAAGGGAGTGGAATTAGACTGACTGTTGATCAATTAACCTGTGCAATATCGTTTAGTGGATAAATGGAAGAGCCAGGACTGAGGTCCTTGTCTTCTGGTGTCCATACCTGTGTTCTTTATAATATATAATACTCAACCAAAATTTATCACACATCCATATAGTGTTTTGTGCTCTATAATGAATACAAACCAGAAAAGTAATAGAATTGAAAACCAAATAATTTGGAAAGCTGGAAGAAAACTTAATCTGTTTAACACATGAGAATTTTGGTTAAACTTATTTAGGTAGAGTGAGATAAGAACTAACATCTGTTCCTTGCCTAAATATGTGTAAAGCATTTTGTTGGGGCTCTGAAAATCTTGTGCAGTTCTCAAAGCCAATATTTATGGTTAGAGTTCTTATTTCTGTTTTATGGTGGAAGAGACTAAGCCTTAGAGAAACTGAATACCTTATCCATTTCAAATAGTGGGTAAATGGTAAATTCAAATTCTGGAGTTGTGCCACAGCCCTCTCCAACCACCCATCTTCCCAGGGTCATTATCAATAAATGAATACTCTAATTAATATTACCTAAGGTGCCCCCAAACAGAAGTCTTTCTGGGTAGCCTCCCAATCCCACCTCTCCCAATGTTAGAGGTTCCCCTAAGACGTGCCAAGAAATATCATTTCTTCCCTTGTGCTTCTGTAGAATTCTTTCCCACTTGGATACTCTACCAGTTCTTCCACAAATCTGAGCATCCATTTAAAGTATAGTGATTATTTTCTCTGGTGCAAGTGTTTTTAATCCTGGCTCTTCCACTTACTAGATAAATTACTAAATCTGTTTGAGTCTCTGTTTCCTCATATGCAAACTAGGGATAATAGTACATATCCCTCAAGGATTATTGTACAATCAAATAACAAAATAAAACCAATAAAGCACTTAGTTCTGTCCTTGACCCTTAGAAGTTCTCAATAAGTGTTTGCTGCTGCTGTTATTAGCATATAAATTAGGGCCTTTCCACGTACAGAAATAGCTGTTATAGTCAGTGATATTCATTTTCCCTTCTTAGTTTGCCTATTTTTAAGTGACCCTGTTTTTATTGTCTACTGATTATGTTCTAATATAGTCTTGAATCTAGTGATCATTAATTTTAGCTTATTTCAATATTATAAATACTATAAAATATTCTGATCTGAATTTTACATCAAGGTAATGTGCGTACAGTGATATGTGACCAAATACCCATTTTCTCAATTGAGTTAAAAAAGACTTTCTAAACTTTGATCCTCTGAGTTGAGTTCACTAGAGAGAATAAAGGAAGACAGTATTCACTAAGCTTCTAAAGAACTCATGTATTGTGTGGGTCAGTTTAGCCAAAAAGTATTTTTGCCCTCAGGATTTATTATTTTGAATTAAGCCGTTTGTAAAAATCATTTTAATGATACAGTGATATGTGAAGAGGATTGCTATACTGCCGGGAGTTAGCAACATAAAAGCACCAAATCTGTCTATATATAACTCATCCTGAGGCCAGAAGATGGAGGAGAGGTAGACGAAACATTAACGCTGATTCAGTAAATATGTACATTGTGCAAGGCATGTCCATGTGGTATATACAATAGCTTTCTGAAAATAAAAATGCCTACTCTTTTTTTCAAATCGTGCAAACTTGATTAAGTCTAGTAGGCAAAAAAATTTATACTATATTTTACCTTTCAGCTAACATTTTTTCAAACAAGAAGACAATAAATAAAAGCTATATAGAATTTCTCCCTTCTTCTAGGTGACTAGTAACAGTTGATTTGGAGTTTCACTTTCTCTCAGGACTTTTTGGTATGGTAACATTGTGAAGTCTTTCACATTTCATACTCTCCCATTTTATCTCATTTATGTGTGTTTCTTCTAGGTGAAATATTCCTCCTGCTAATGACTCAGTATAGCGATGAATCCAGAGATCTGGATTTTTTTTTCTTTCCAAACCACTTGATTATTTATGTAGCATTCAGACTTTTAGAAGATTGCTTAACTGTCACCGAATAACTAACGAGGAAGAAAGGAAATACTTAGCTTTGATGAAACATTAACATAAAAGCAATTCTCCAAGGAGCACAGCAATGCAGTAAAGTATCTACATTATCTTTTAGAATATCAGAGACTGGAGTATGCTAGAGCGCTGATAAGAAAAGAAAAAAGCTTCAGATCCTACGCACATTATATTCACTTTGTAAAAAGCAGTTTGCTCTTTTATACAAGACACAATTCAAAAATTTTTTTTATATCAGCAGGGAGCAAACTATCCGCATATACATAGAACCTCATGGCTGTTAACAGCATAGCAAAACACTGCTCAACAGTCGGAAAACAGGGAGGAGGAATCGCATTCTATCATTTCCCAACTGAAACATCAGGAAGCGTAGGTAGGCTAAATGGAATTATCCAAAATGGAGCCCATCTGAAATTCCAAGTCTCGCGAAGACAAAAGTACTATTTACCTCTTCTACCTTCTTACAGCTGAAATTCATCTGCATCCACTGACGTCCCTTAAATTATTACCCTCCTGGAAAAGTCTGCAACCCCTTTAGAACACATACAAACATTCAGTAATTTCTGACCAGATCTGCGATGTTTGTAGTTCCCCTGACTCATATTTAGTATCCCAGTAAAGAAAAATCACTGCCAGAAATATATCAAATATTTACTATATAGATTCTCTAGGTTTTAGGGATTTCCCGCAGCGATTTTTAACATTTAGATATCTACCTTATACTTTAAAGGTCATAATTTAAGAAGACTGGCTCTTATCTGAACCTTTAGAAAGATAAATCTAATAGAATTTCTTGAGTCCCAGAGAAAATGCAAAATGGAAGCTAACGGGCTCCAAAAATTCAGCTACAGAGTAGTCGATGGCTTTCTACAAACCTTTGTTAAAAAATGATATAATAAATGCTAGGCTTTTTTATTAAAGTAAAATTGTTTAGCAACAGGAATGTAGCACTTTAAAAGCAGCTACATGGTCTGTTGCCCAGGACTCCCTTAAAGATTGCTTTGCTGAGGCTGTTCAACATCTGTCAGCATTTTCAGCATAAACCATCAGCTCAAAAAAATTCTTCAGTTGAAACTTGATACATCAGGTCTTAGCCCAGGAGTTTTTACGGTTTTCAGGAAAATAAGTTCAGCTGCTTTTAAGTTAGTGCTAGACAACCTTTTACTTTATATATAGGTAAAAGAAAAACTTCTCAACTAAAATGAGTGGGAAACATCTAAACGGTTTGACAATTGTAACAATTTCTTCACACTGCGTTGCTAAAACAGGATGTCCTTATTCAAGCTATAGTGACCGCATTCTTAGTAGGATGGTATATGGAACTCTGCCCAGCTTTAATGCCGGAGGTCAGAATGTGCCCACCTCTTGGCAGCTGAGGAAGAATGGCTGAAGTGACAAATTCCAATCCTTCAGCTTCCCAGATCATTGTACAGCCAGAAGAGAGTAATACAATAAACAGCAGTTTTCCAAAAGGCATCGTGATCCACTGGTGGATTGTGGTTTTGCACAGCTTCGACATACATTATCCTGACATCTAAAATTACTTTTCAGAGTACAGCTGTGTGTGTGATACTGGACTTCAGTGCACTGGATGATCCCATGTAGGCCACTTACAACAGGAATGCACTTTTGAACCTAAAACTGTCATTACAAATCTCATTGTGAGTGTGAGAACTCATGAAGAGCTCTAGTTTTACTGGCTTGCAAGGATTTGCCTATGGAAGTGGAGAGGTTGTATCTTAAAATTGTCATGCATTCTAGATGGGAAAATCATTTCATTGAAGTCCTGGCTTTTTTTAGTTGGCTATTTCTAATGTGAAGATTTTTTTCTTTTTCTGTGTATGTTCATTTGAAATAGAAAGGCAAGGAATGGGCATCTCTTCAACATACCAGTACTCTATACCAGTCATCTATTTTGCAGAACTTCTCTGAGCTAAAGATTCTCTAAATCACCACATCATAGTGATTTAATAAAATACAAAAAAAGAAAGAAAAGGAAAGAAAATTTAAAAACATAAATAAGTAAAACTGTACTAAAATTGAGCCACCAAGTACCCTAGCATACTTGCTGAGCCCTCTACCTTTGTCTAACGTAATATTTTAGCCACTATGAGTATGTCTTTCAAAGCCATATGGGATATACCTCTGATTGTACAAATACCAAGTAATTCAGCTTTAGTAATTGTAGTGGTAAGAAAAGAAATGCTGCTCCTTTCCATAGTGATTCTGGCATGTCCTTAGAAGATACAGACCTAAACAATCTATACCCTGGGCCTCTGGCTTCTGATGTATCTGTTCTCATGTCACCCTGGAAGACCCATATGCACCATCTGCCCACTGAACTTTGGGTGACCCGGTCCTTTGGCAGACATTAAATGAATAAAAAGTAGTGCAGACACCAATATTCATAGCAGCATTATTCACAATAGCCAGAAGTTGGAAACAACGCAGGTGTCCATCAAGTGATGAATGTATAAACAAATTGTGGTTTATACACACAATGGAATATTATGCAGTGGTAAGAAGAAATGAAGTCGTGAAGCATGTGACAACATGGATGAACCTGGAGGACATTATTTTGAGAGAAGCAAGCCAGACACAAAAGGACAAATACTGTATGATTGCACTATTATGATCTAAATATATTTTGTAAACTCATGGAGTTAATAATTAGAATGTAGGGCACCAGAAAATAGAATGAGATTAGAGAATGGAAAGCTGAGGGTTAATCTGTGCAGAATTGATAAAAAGATTGTTTGTAAATCTTTGAAAATGAATAGAAATGGCGAAAGCATATCATGGTGTTCATAACAAGCAGAGTTATTACATGGGTATGACAGTGGTTGAAAGGGAAAGTCTAAGGTCATGTATATTACTAGAAGGAAAGCTAAAAACTGTAACATGGAACTGTGTAAGATAGTAAAACCTCATGTAAAATACAAATATGGGTGATATTGCATATATAAATCTGTTTTTACAAAATATAAATACCAATATACTAGAAAGAGGGAAAAGAATAACAGCTATGTGCAGCAAGGGAAGCATAGAGAGATTGAGAGGCAATGAGTTTTGTGTGTTTGGTTTTTGTTTATTATTATTATTGGAATAATGAAAGTGCTCTAAGAATGATTGAAGTGATAAATGCACAAATATGTGATTACACCAAATACCATTGATTGTATACTTTGGATGCATTTATGCTTTATTAATATGTTTCAATAAAAGTGATTTTTTAAAAAGTAGTGCAGACAAAATAGTCTTGAGAATGAATCCTCTCCAATAGATAAAAACAAACACAATAGAAATCTGATCATTTCACTTCCTTAAAAACTTCCTGAGGTTCCCCACATAGCATAGTGGCAGAGGCCCTCTGAGATGTACCTCTGAGATCTTATCTCCCATCTCCATCTTAAGCCATTTCTCCTCTGCCTCCTGCCCTACTCCTTCCACCTGTACATACCCCAATATTTCATTCACAGAGCAGCCATACTCCACATTCCATAGACGTACCATATTCTTTTCCACTTCTGAACACATGTAGTTCCTTCTGCCTGGAAGACCCTTCTCTTCATTCTCTACCTGATGAACAACTTGTTACCCATTAAAACCCAACACATATTTTATACACACTTCCCTTCTACATTCTTCAGATTATGTATATTTGATAATTACTGGTTTATAATCAAAATTTGTCCTCATTTCTCATAACAGTAATAAGGTTTATGTCAGTGTTGTCTCCATAATATTAATAATGAAATTAAGACTTATAGACAGAAAATTATATGGCAAATATTAAAAGCATTTAGGAAACCGAGGATTTTTCTCCAGAGCCTTACTCATTTCTGTAGCCAAAGTTGAAAAAAAATTTAAAATATATACAGCAGAGTCCCTAGCTGAAAAATGTCCATATGGCCATCTGACCCAATCATAAAGTCTTCTACCCCAACAGGATTTTCTTCTTCATGGAGATAGGAAAATGCCCTGGTTTTCCTAATTCATGCTTATTGATCACTGAGCTTTGAGCTTAGAAACCCAAATTTCAGTTCTAACTCTTCAACTTATATCATATAACCTTAGAAAAATTATCCAATTTTTTTACTTATCCAACTTTTTTTCTAAAAAAGGAAATAAGGCAACCTATGTCACAAAGTAGATCTAAAGCTCAATACAAATTATGTAAGTAAAAGCAGTTTTAAAACTGTTCAGCTCTACTTTTATATGAAGTAGTAGTATCCAGTATTATTATTTGCATCAAAGGAAACTAGAAGTCTACTGAATGGAAACCAAATAAAATTTGACCAATAAAATTTGGCAAAAAACAGTGGTTAGTATGTAAATTACTCTACTTTTATATGAAATAGTACACAGTATTATTATTTGCGTCAAAGGAAACTAGAAGTCTACCAAATGGAACCCAAATAAAATTTGGCCAATAAAATTTGGCAAAGAAATGGTTGGTTAGTATATAAATTGCTCTAAGTATCAACCACTGATTCCATTGAATCATGGTTTAAAAGTGTTTGGTATGTATCAATAGGTATTTTGAAATAGTTAACAATAGTGGTAACACATGGTAGGTACTCAATATAAAAATGTATTTTTGTGTTGAGGTGTGTGCATGTGGTATATAAAAATGTTTTGCCATAGAATATTCTCAAGAAAAAGAAAAAACTAAGCATCAATCATAACTTTCAAATATTTATTACTCTAAACTTTACTAATCTTAGGAAAGGATCTTTATAAAAAACACAACTACTCTAAAATATTGCCAGAAAGAGATCTTGACTTGAAAACATTTAGAAACGTTGAGAAAATGTTACAAGAATTCTTTTAATTCTTGACTGAGCTCATAGAGAAGAAGAGAAATTCCTGTGTTGCAGAAATAAAGAGGGAGCTGGAAAGGAGAGCGTAACCCAGTGGTTAAGGCACAGCTGATCTTGGGGCATTTGCTGTTCCTATACTTAAGAGCTTTGGGTTTACACAACCATAAGGGGAAGTTAAATAGGCCTGAACCAGAATAAGTTGGGAAATTAGAACCAAGACCCTGTAGTAAGCCAGGACCTTCAAAGATCTGTATCTTCAGTGAAATGGTAGATCAAGAAAACCTATCTGCCAGAAAAGCGAGAAAACAAGGAAAGTTATTTGCCCTGGCCTGCATTCTGGGTAGAAGGGAAGAAAAGTCTCTTTTGAGAATCCGCTTTGTAGGTCTCCTGTCACATGATTTGTGGTTCAAATTTGTCACTTGCCTGGTCAAGAAGAAACAAAGCTGAGAAGTAAAGTGGACCTAGGTTGGAAGAATTTCTGGGAGCTGTAGAAACACACATACTCTCTGTGATATATGAAAATGTTTTGCCATAGAATATTCTCAAGAAAAAGATAAAAAACACTCCTCAACTCAGCCCTAATAGAAGTCACACAAATAAAACCCAGCTAAACATAAATATACAATCCAACATTTAAAAGGACACAAAGAAAAGCCATAGTGAGTGAGTCAAAAGAAATAACAGCAGAAAAAATTTTGGACTACATTTAAAATGTTTAAAGAAATAAGAACTGCAAACCACAAGCTTGAGGAAGGAACAATATGTTTGTTTGTTTTTTAAGTTAAGGCTTTTTAAAAAAGAACCAAATAAAACTTCTAGAAATGAAAAAGGCAATCATTGAAATTAAAACGTCATGAACAGATTAAACAGCTGAAGAGAGACTAAGAAAAATAGGTTATATAAATGGTGTGCTGATAACTTCTTAATACCCAGCTCTCTAGACTTTAAAAGCCCTGTTTCATGGTATTTGCTAATTTCAGTGGTGTAAGTACTCCCATCATGGCTAATGTCAGAATACCAATATGATGTCACTGAAAACAGGATTGGGAAGAGGTGTAAACAATCAGTTTTCATGAACTGGTACAAGCCAGTTCCTGCATAACACTGCATATATAACCGAATGATTTACCCAGAATGCAACATAAAGAGAGGAAGGAAATGTATATGAGACATGAAGGATATAGGGTAAGAAAGTCTAAAATATGTTTAAGGGCCCGGCTAGATAGCTCAGTGGATAAAGAGCGCGCTGGGGTACCACATAGGAGGCCCTGGGTTCGGTTCCCGGGGACCTCTCCGAGCGGGGCAGACAGCCTTGAGAAAGGGCGGAGCCGCCACA
>PVKH010016042.1:0-15869 GCA_004027955.1 Chaetophractus vellerosus
CAGGCCTGGTTGGGGGCGGGATCTGCTCCCCTCCCCCACTCGGTCAGGCGCGACCCGCTCGCAGGCCGGTTCGCTCCGGTTGATCCCGGATTCCCTTTGTTCCTTTGGCACTGAAGGACTGAGGGCCTCGCGCTCCTTGGCCCTGACTCCCCTCCTCCGTTCCTCCCCTGTTCATTAACTTATAATAAAAAGGGAGTAAAAGCTCCGAATTAGTTTATTAAGGGAGTCTGATATTTATGACAAACCGCAGGGTGACAATGTTCTTGTTATTCTCTAGAGAACTTGTTGACAAATAGGTTAAATATTAGTCAGGACAAGAAATAGAGAGGTGCTGAGTTCTGTAATCTTTTTTTGTTTTTTTTTAGGACCTTGAAGTATATATGATGTATTGTAGCTTAACTGTTTTCCTCTTGACTGTAGAAACCAACACTAGTGCTTTTTTTTTAAGGGTACTGGGAATTGACCCCAGTACCTTGTAAATGGAAAGCAGGCGCTCAACCACTGAGCTACACCCACTCCCAGATAAAGATTTTAAAGTTGAAACGTCAAACGAGGCTCGCTTGACTGAAATTTATTTTTTTTATAATATTACTGTTAGAGAAATACAATATTTTGTACATCAGATAGTTGTAAATGCCTGTTGGGAAAACGAACTCAACTATTACGTCAGAAATAGTTGAGAAGTAATTTGTTCAGTAGTGGTTTGGAGGAAGGAAAAACAAATTTTGGTTGCTACTGGTGTCTCTGAAGTCCCTATTCAAAACTAGTTTGCTCCCAGAAACTTGAATTGAAATGTGTATATGGGAATGTTCTTTAGTTTCCAAGAGAAGCTTCTAATACCCATCCCCAGTCTCCTGAGGCCAATGTGTTTTGTAATTTAGAAATCTTTAGGTTTTTATTTTTTAATATTCGAAAGACATTATGGCACAAAGGTGTTAATACACCCAACAGGGTGAGTGGCAGCACCCCAAAATCCTGCATGTATTTTTGTAGAACTGGGTGCGACTATTCAGTCTTTGAAGTGGTTTAGTGGTAACTACAAATAGCCTCAGTTCGGGTGTTGCCACCAAATAAGTTTTGTGCCGAAATTGGGAAAGTTTCTTTGATTTTCAAAGGTTTTGGAATTGAACACTTGTAGATAAGGGTTTGTGGAACTATAACAGTGATTGTAAAAGTTAATATTTGTTAAAATTTGCCATATGCCAGATAATGATTCAGAGATTTGTTTATTTATTGTATAAGTCTCACAGCAAATCCACAATGTAATTACTAATTATATCTTTTTACCTCTGAGGTTTGGAGAATAACTTGTCCAGGGTCCAGAGCCAGCAATTGAAGAGCTATGGTTTAATCTAGGCGGTCATTCTTTCAGCATTCACTTCTTTAATCAAATATTTACCTTCCTATATACAAAGGAGGACAAGACAATTTGATGTTTGTTATCCACCCACTTTTTCCAGGCACTCTGTAGACACTTGATTTGAGTCCCACTTAATCTCTCACAACATTACTGGTATGTTCTTTATAATTGAAGAAACAGATTCATTCAAGTGAGCTCACTCTTAAATGACTGAAGAGGATTCAAACCCTGATCTAAGGTCCCTCTACTAAGACTTTCAGATCCCTTCCCTCTTTTGCTATATTCCACCAATCTGAGCTCTTTGTATGTACCCACAGCTTCTTTCTCGCTGATACCCCCTTTTTTGGTTCCTTTAGAGGCCTGATACCCCCTTTTTTGGTTCCTTTAGAGGCCTCTTGGAGGTGCTTACCCCAAATAATGTAGTTATGTTTAATGGTAGTTCTCTACCAGACTGAACCCCTTATGCATTTGCTCTATGCAGTACTAACCTCATAGTGCCCAACAGAATGGCTGGCCCATATAGCTCCATAAGTATCTGAACAGATAGTAAAATATATCTGGCATAAGATTGCTGAAAGATTGCATTTTTGAAATTACATGTTTTAAAGTAAATTCGAATGTTCGAAATATTTCAAAACCCCAGTTTCTTGAGTTGCCCAAAAGTCAAAAATAGAATATCTAATAAATGAGCTAGTATTGAAAAATTTTCTTCTAATTCAAAATCTATATTTTCAATACATTACCATCACCCTTCCCTCCCCACTACTAAACAAATCATGAGAATCCTATACAACTTCCTTTAATTTCTCTTAATATCTTACATGTGTATAGCACTTTATGAATCAAAATGTTACTTTTATACTTACCTGGCAGGGGAAATACCATGATCACGAAGGTGGTTTTCCCAGGGCGAGGCTTATCCATTGCACTCTGGATGTGTTAACCCCTGCGATTTCCCCAAATGTGGGAAACTCGACTTAATAATTTGTGGTAGTGGGGGACTGCGTTCGTGCTCTCCCCTGTAAAAAGGGAAAAAAATGTTACTGTATCTGTGAGTTAGGGATTATTATAACTGTTTTACAAATGAGAAAATGGTCTCTGGTGAAGTAGCTTGACTTTGTCAAAAGACTCAATCAAAAGGATGTCCAGGTTTCATAACCATTGAATCCCATCCTCTATCATTTCATCACAGCTGATGGCCTTCTGAAACATTTCTTGTCAGTAGTCATTAGAATTTCTGAAGCTCAACTTTCTTAGACCTCATGATTATTGAATTATTTTTATTCTTAATAGCCATAGAAGTTCAAAGAATGATGTTTTACTTTTCAGTGTATGTCAAAAGAAATGTTCTCTGTTGTAAAATTACTATTCTGGCTGCTCATTTTCTGGGATGATGCCTAGATCCTATTATAGGTAATAATGGAAAATTTTGGAAGCATTATCTTTAGATTTTTCCAAAAAGAGAGCAAGAGAAAAAAGAAAACCTTTCATTATTATAAATTGGGGCGGGCGGGGGGTGGGGGTTCAAGGTTACATTGTCCTTATTTTAATAGCTAGCATAATTAGATATTTGGGAGAAAGTCAAAGTATTTTTGCATTCTGAAACTCTCCTCATAGTAAAATAACTGATATCCAACGCTGCTCTTTACCTTTTTAAAAATGCATATGTTCCCCAAAAATCAAATTGGAATGCTTCCAGTTACCATGAACACTGTTTATTCTACTCATGGAGAGTACGTCACTTTACACTAGTACCATAGCACAGGATATGACCTGTTTCTAGTTCCTTTGTTCAGGACTTCATTATTCTAATCATAGGATTCTAACATTTCTATCTTCCAGGATTTGATTTTGAACTTAAAATTAAAGCCAGACTTGTGAATCTCTTTAATTTTATTAACTTGTGGAGAAACTTATATTTTTTGTAGTTTTGTGACTAGTTAACTGTATATTATATATATTTGCTTTTCCAAAAATAAGAGAGAAAGTAGTAATTATGAAAACCTGAATAGCAAGACTGCATGAAATTGAATGGGTTGCTTTGTTAGATTCTCTACATCAGAATTAACATTAACTTTGATACAAAACCAGTTTCTATTTCAGAAAGGCTCACCTTGCTTGAAAAGCATGTTCTTTGTACACTTTAAACTTGTCATGCATTGATAATACCACTAAGAAAAGACTTCCAGTGTATATAAAGTAGTATGTCTTTTGACAGTAAACTTTTTTTTAAATTTCTTGTAGTGTTAGTCTGAGAAATGTACTGTTGTTTGATGCACTGTGGTGCAAAACACAGACCTTAACATGTGAATGAATTGTATTTGCTCTACATTCAAGATGAGCTTTTTGATTCTCTGAATAAAAAGCAAGGATATAAAGCCCAACAAATGTGACTTAGTTGGCATCATATTTTTAAAATCATTCTTCATGGTAACCAAATCATACTTAAAAAATAAAGCTCCAGGAATGCAAGGGTGGCTCAATATTAAGCAGTCTATTCATACATTTAACTGTATTGATATGTCAAAGGAGAAAAACTGAGAGATCAATTCATTAGACACCAAAAGGTCTTCTGAAGAAATTGTCTTCTCTTGTTTTTAACTAGCAAAATAAATCTAGTAATATAGGTATAAATAGAAACATCCTTAATATGGGAATAAATAGGAAAAAAAAACTAAAAATGAGAATCCTACTTAAACAGTAGAAGCATTCCCAAGAGAGCTGGGAACAATACCATTATAATTGTAAAAGGGAGAAGAGGCATAATTTTGCCTGTGAAACTTTCAGAAATTAAATAATTCAGTAATATGGCTGCTTATAAAAGTAATATATTAAAAATTTAAAGACCTTTCTTGAATATGAACAACCAATTACAACAAAGTATTGAAAAACGAACCTATTTAAAACTGCAAGAAAATGTTTAACAGTTAGAAATCTACTGAGCAAGAAATGTGTAGGACCTGAGCACGAAAACAGAGAGGTAAGTAATATAAATGAAAATTATAGGAACTAGAAAGACATACCTTATTCAAATGAGATTTGGTATCAGATGTCCCCTAAATTAGTTGTAAGTTTAATGCCATTCCAATCAGAACACAAACAGATTTTTTAAACAAAATGATCTAGAGAAATAAGCAGAAGAATATGCAGCAAAATCTGAAAAATGAACAGTAATAGGACTACTGACATTACAGTTAGAATATATATAAAACTACTGTGATTAAAATGGAATGCTCTGGTGCAGATCTGGAGAAGAGAATAGAATCTGTGATACTTATGGGAAATGACAGAGGCTATATAAACTGGTTGTTAGCCTAAGAGGCTCTGGAATAAGATTGAGCCTGGGTTTGAACCCCTTCTCTACCTGTCACCCTCTGTGCCAGTAAACTTGTTAGGCTTGCATTTCTCCAGCAGTAACCTGAGGGTAGTAATGGAATTTGCATCACAGAGCATTGGGGAAATGATGCACCACTTAGTACGTGCTTGTTCCATGATAAATGTTCGATAAAAGTTTTCAATAGCAGCAGTAGAATGTGTTAAAGGTGGCTTGTCCAATCAGTTGATTATTCAGCAATTATTGTTTGGAGGAAGAATTAAAAGATATTAAACAAGAAAGCTCAATGGTAAAAAAAAAAAAAATACTATAGATGCATAAGTAAAATTTTTGTTTAAGCTTGGAGTAGCAAAGGCCTTTGTAAATATATTACAAAATCCAGAAGCCACATGTAGGGAAGGATTGCTAAATTTGACTACATGAGATTCAGTATGAGATTTTGTCATACTTTTTAAAAAAAGACCATTTAAAAAATCAACAGATAAAAGGAACTTGGGGGGAAATGTCTCATATATTAGAGACAGGGCTGATTTCTTTACTCTGTCTGACAAAGCAGTGAGGAAAAAAAGATGTACTACTAAATAAAATGGTCAAAACAAAAAAAAATGTATACTGTTTTATTCCATTGGCATAAAGTCAAAGAAGAAACAAAACTAATCTTAGGAAAGGGATTGCTTTGGGTATAGGGGAGGGTTCATTGGATTTTTCTGAAGTGATGGAAATGTTCTATATCTTGTTTTGGGTGGTTTAGGGCATATATAAGTTTCTTAACCAGAGCATTTGAGATATGAGCATTTTACTAAATGTTAATTATACATTAAAAATTTTTATTAAAGTAGTCAAAGGACATGAGCAAATTTACAGAAAAAGAATTATAAATGATTGAATACATATAATTAAAGAAATGCAAGTGAAAACAAGATGCTAAATTTTAATCTACCATATTGGAAGAGATTTATAATTTTAATAATACCTAGGGGTGAAAGAGGAGTTAGAGGAAAAGGTAAGATTATAAATTGGTATGGGGTTGGGGGGGGGGGGATTTGTTTTATCAGATAGATTTTAAATAACCTGATCTGTTGACTCCCTAAATTCTACTTCTTGTGTGTTTTTCTGTCATATACTCGTCATAGGTGAGCAAAATGTGTTCAGATATGTTTAAAACAACCCAAAATGCTAACAACCTAAACGGCCACCAAAATGAGATTATAAACTAAATTATGGATCATTTGTGTACCATGTTCAGCTAGTTAAAAAGATGAAGGCGATAGAGCAGTATGAGTTATTATGGAAAAGTCCTGTATAAAGAAAAACATGTTACATATATTTTTCTTTGTGTAGGAAATAGGTTTACAAATTATTAGATTCTATTTATATAAAAATCAACAGGGGATGGATGTGGCTTAAGCAGTTGAGCTCTCGCCTCCCGTATGAGAGGTCCAGTGTTGGTTCCCAGTGCCTCCTGAAAGTAAAACAAAAAGGAAAACAAACAATAAAACCAACTCAGGGAAGACCTTGTGGCTTAGTGGTTGAGCACCGGCTTCCCACGTACAAGATCCTGGGTTCAGTCCCTGGGCCCCAGTACCTCAAAAAAAAAATCAACACTTGCATGGAAATTTTCTTAAAGAATATATAAGAAATATTCACTGGTTGTGAAATATTCCTTCTTTCTTTTTTTAGGAAAATGTCTGATGAATTTTCGGTAAGTTGACACATTCATCCTTGATAAGTTTTATGGCCCTTAAGAAAAATGATACGGTCTATGCTTTTTGTGATTCTTAGGTTTTTTTGGCATGTGACTTTGATAGGTGATTTGACTGAGCTTACTAGATATAACATGCTTCAAAATGCATTGGTAGTATTTATTTCTTTTTGAATCATTAAGAAATTACAAACGTGATTACTTCTATTCTCTCTTACTCTGATAGTACTAATAGCTGGCATACATTTATTTATGTTTAATTTATTTTTGACATTTATTGAATAATAATTATATACCAGCCACTGTGCTAGGTGCATTACATGAATTTTCTAATTGAAGCCTTAAGTTAACTGTGAAGTTGTTGTTTTTTTTTAAATGAGGAATCTAAAGCTTAGAGGATGTGAGTTATTTGAGGTAAAGCCAGAATTCCAATTCAGATCTTAACTCTTAAGTTTTATTCTCTAAATCACTATACTATATTAACACAGTATAGAAATGAAGCAGTGTGTTGATTAGTTGTATATAGAAAACTTCATCCTTTCTGAAGAATTTGCATTGTAAAGTTGAGAATTGAGGTAACCCTTCAAGGTTTTATAGTAAATGAATTGCTTTGAAACTGAACAGTTTAGCTTTTGAACATACTATAGAAGTTTATAAACACTGACCCCATAACTTACTATTCTATATGGGTTTGGTATGTCTAATCGTGTTTGGCTTGGCTTGTGCCTGGATGAAATAGGTAAGACATGTCTTATTTTATATTCCAGTTGGCAGATGCGCTACCCGAACACTCCCCTGCCAAAACCTCTGCTGTTAGCAATACAAAACCTGGTCAACCTCCTCAAGGCTGGCCAGGTTCCAACCCTTGGAATAACCCAAGTGCTCCACCTTCTGTGCCATCTGGACTCCCACCAAGTGCAACACCTTCTGTGCCTTTTGGACCTGCACCAACAGGAATGTATCCCTCTGTGCCTCCCACTGGACCGCCTCCAGCACCTTTTCCTCCTTCTGGACCATCATGTCCCCCACCTGGTGGTCCTTATCCAGCCCCAAATGTGCCAGGCCCCGGCCCCACTGGGCCATATCCAACACCAAATATGCCCTTTCCAGAGCTTCCTAGACCATATGGTGCACCCACAGATCCAGCTGCAGCTGGTCCTTTAGGTCCATGGGGATCCATGTCTTCTGGACCCTGGGCGCCAGGAATGGGAGGGCAGTATCCTACCCCTAATATGCCATACCCATCTCCAGGGCCATATCCCGTTCCTCCTCCTCCCCAAGCACCAGGGGCAGCACCACCTGTACCATGGGGCACTGTCCCGCCAGGAGCTTGGGGACCACCAGCACCATATCCTACCCCTGCAGGCTCATATCCCACACCAGGACTCTATCCCACCCCTAATAATCCTTTTCAAGTGCCTTCGGGACCTTCTGGTGCTCCACCAATGCCTGGTGGCCCCCATGTGAGTGTTTAATTTGTTATTTAATATGCACGAATAGTTACATAAGCACAACTGAAGGATTGTTTCTAGTTTTGAATGGAAGTTTGGAAAGCTTTTAAAACTTTCTAAAAGGTGGTGTGTGTATATAAAATAAGAGTAAATTTTTAAAATTCAGGTTAAAGCATTTAAAGGGATGAAAGTATAAGTTAAGTATTTTGGATACTAAAAATGGAAAGAAGGTTTCCCTGAAGATTAATCTCTGTCTGTCTGGCTTGATATGAAGGTAGATTTTTAAAAGAATCCAGAGCAGTGAATGAATAACTGCCCATTTTTCAGGCAGTTCTCCGTGAGGGTTTGTTAGATCCTTAGAGCAGTATTGAGCTCAAGATTATACCCCTGTTCAGTATTATCAGCTGAGTGTAATGCTGTATGCTTTACTCTCAGTCCAGGCTGGAGTAGGGTTTTCATCTTAGTTGAGCAGCCTATCAAGGGCATATGACCAAATAGAAAGGCACCCTCCCTGCCCCTTGAGGTAAACCAAGCCAGTATCCAAAAGCAGTCAGGATTCCCCTTAGGGAAAAAAATTGTTTATTCTTAACATACAAAATAACTATTCAGATCATCAACTAGATTAATCAAATGTCCACCTCAGTTATAAAAAGAAAAGAAAAAATCTCAATAAAGTGCCTCTAAAACTTCTTCCTTTCATTAGTGCAACTTCTTGTTATATATATATACTTAAAAAGAAAAAAAAATTTTTTTTTCTTCAAAGTATATGTCAGGTTTACTAAATAAGATAATGTGCTCTTTGAATTTATTAAGGAATAAATTTATTTTAAGCCACAAAAAGGAGTTTAACTCCATTTGCAAAATCTAGAAGTTGACCTTTTCTTTTTTCTATTGCAGTCTTACCATTAAGTTAATGGACGAAGAGATGACGCTTTGCTTTTTGAAGTACATGTATATGCACATGAATGCATATATAAAAATTGCTGATTTCACTATTAGAGGGCATTCATGAAAAGAACAACTCTTGCACCTCTCAGAGAAGATATCTGCCTCTTGTACTTGGATGTACATTTGGAACAATCAGATAAAAACATAAATCATTCAAATGTGATTTTTATTTGGTTTTCATGGAAAGTTAAAGTGATAAGGTATATTGAATAGCTCTTTGATAAAATTTGTTTAAAACAAATTTTCAATTTGTTTAAATTATGAAACTACACACTTAATAATATAAGAAATGTGGATTATTGTTAGAAACTGCTACTTCGTTGGCAAATTATTTCAAGTATTTTTCTATAATCACTTTTCCCCCAAATAAACACACTTTGAAAACAATCATATTGCCATAATTTAAACAAGTGATGCCTCTAAACATTTTGAGCTGCTCTATCTGTAGGATAAATAAACTTGGTCATCTTGAAATTGCATTTTGGTTATACATTTTAAAACTGTCAGTAATTATTGTCATAGATGTTGAGTTCATTAACCAGCCAGTGTTCATTATTTTATCCTTGAAATTTGTTTAGTAAAAACTTTTTCTTCATTTTGAGTTCCACCCAACCTGTTCTGTTTTTAGCCAAATGGGTTGTACAGCTCTAAAATCTGCCATTCATGAAACATTTCTTTTTAATCCAGGCCGACATGTATATAAATTATGTTCTTAGAGAATTGGTAATCTCTTTTTATTGCTTTAGAATGGATTATGAGATGTCCATATTGTTTTGAGAAGAGCTCAAGGAAGGAAATAATTCTTGCCTTTGTTTTGAATCTCAAACTAGGAAGTCCTGGGAATGGCTTCATAGCAACAAGTAATTTGCATTCCCACAAAACCTGAGGCAACAATGTTGCCCAAATCATTCCCCATAGTCCCTTAATGCATAAGGGATGCATTAAGGGAATGCATCCCTTAATTTCCTCCCTGATAAGGAAAACTGGCACACTCTAGGAGTCTATCATTAACATATATTGCAGTTATATTTAGAGAACCTTAGTCATACAGATATGACTGTTCTCTTTGTACAAGTGCGAATCAAAATATGTATCTGTCATTCAGAGTCTGGTTGTGATATGTCATTTGTCGCCTGCATAGTTTCCTGGATCTGTTTGTAAAGTGTATGGCTAACAGTTTGGTTCTGTATTTGTGGACAGGTCAGTAGTTGAATTGAGTGCCCTCCTTGAAAAAATTATCCTCTGACACATGAAAATAGTAAATTGTAGGCCTCTGCAGTTGAGTTTAAAGCAGTGTGATTGTTGCTTAAGTATTGAAGTATTGTTTGTAACTACCAGAACAATACACGTAGCTTTTTGGCAAAAAATAAAGCTCTTAGATTTAGAATAAATGAGTTTGACGGTAGAACTGACCTTGTTGTCAAATAACATTTTGAAATTTTGAATGTATCCATTGGATTTCTAAAATGTATGTGGCTTTCTTAGACCAGTATTAGAGAGATTTCTGCTGGATTACACTGTTTTTTTTGTTGTTGTTGTTTAGAAATAAAATATTTAGTAGTTGATTTCTCCTATAATTAAAATGTCAAGAATGCCAAATGCTGCCAATTTAATGGTTTAGTAGCTACCTCCTTTTAAGAAAATATGTTGATCACCCTTGAGAGGGACATTCAGTGTTCAGGCCTTCCTTATTTTAAGTAGAGGATAGATTTCAAGCTTTCAGAATTGATAAAAGTGGAAACTAATTTGTTTAGATATTTTCAGACTGGGGGATGTTGTTAGACAGCTCTTACATAGTGGCATACATAGTCTTTTTTCCTTTACTTCAAGGGCAAGTAGGAGCTATCTACAACATTCTTGCATTCTGTTGTCTAAGTAGTCTTAATTGACAAGGCAGGTAGCCATAGGAGGTGTCATAGCTTAAATTATCAGTCAATATCATGTCTGTTAACGTGGAAAGATAGGGTGACAGGTAAAGTGAGATGGTAGCAAAGATGCCTCTCCTTATAGTTTAGGTTGTCTTACATTGAAATAAATTGCCATCTCTAGCTTTAAATGCAATAGTTAATGTCATGCTAGAGAGGATGTAGTTTGACTAAAAGTAGCAGCCGATTTGGGAATCTGTAATTACGGAGTCCATTGTCTTGGTTATGGGAGAAAATCTTTTATTAAAGGATTTGTAGGGACATGAATACAAAATTAGGAGATTATTACTTCCCATAATTATAATAACTTTTTAGTGGCCCATACTACCCTAGATCACTGCCATTTTAGCCCTTTGTTTTTAAGGACTTTCCAGCAGTTACTTGGGAGATTTTTTTTCTTAATGAAAACAAAGGGATAATAAAATTTGCTTTTATATTCTCTTTATTTCTGCATGCACAATTTCTCACATTAAGGGAGTTCTCAATTCTTTGAGCAGTCTGGGCCAAAAAGTATTTTTAGGTTCAGGATGAGTTAAGAAAAGCAGAAGAGGTTTCAATGAAGGAAGGGGTAGAAAACAACTAGGATTATTTTTTCTTTACAAGGGAATAATGCTGCTTTCAAAACAAGTCATGCTAGGCTGAGATTGGTTTACAGAAGAGAATTCTTGATAGAAGGTTTAGTCTTATGGGAACCCAAATGAGGGAATATGCTAGCATTTGGGGCTTTAAAAGAGCAAGGATTTTAAAATAAATTTGATGGAGATAGTTGATTTGTTGAGGAATAGTGTTTCTGGGGTTGGAATCTTAGGTTTCAAAATAAAATGCATAAGCAGTGCTGAGGTTAAACTCCAAAAAAACTTTTTAATAGAAATTTTGCAGGGTACAGTATATCCACCTTAGGTCTATATGGACATGCTCAGTTCTCAAGAATCAAATGTTCCTTAAAGGAGTACTTAAAATGCTTTGGCTTCTTTTCTCTACAGGACTTAGCCTTACACTTTTTTTGTGCTTATGAAAAGACTGTTTACAGCTTTGACTCCACAGCCCTATTTTGTGTAAACTAATACATTGATCATTCAGGAGTAGTTAACACATTTTTTAATTACCCAAGAACCTCCTTTTGTCCATTTCACTGTTCATTATCTTCAGTAAAGAGTAATAGGGCAGAGAAGAACGAGGAGGGGAGTGAATTTTTGGCCTGGGTGAATCACACCACTACAATGGAATAATGGAATATTTTCTAGGAAAAAGATCAATTATGCCCATGATAGTTTATCTCACAAATAATTAATGCCACCTACTGTACTCAAGTGTACAGCTTTTGAAACTATTTGTGTAGGTGAACATAGCTCTATTCAAAGTTTAAATTACAATCCCATGCCTAATTTGCATATCAATCAATTACCTACCTTTCTAAATGATTAGTGCCAAAGTCTTCCTTCTCTTCCTGAATAATGTATAGCTGGTTTTATAAAATGCCAGTTAGAAACCCTGGAAATTAAACTTAAGCCCAGACCTTTGAGTGTTTTTTGAAGAGCATAAATGTAAATTTAGACAATTCACACTGATATACTGTACTATGCATAGAAAGTGGTGGGTGGTTTTCAGGGAAGACTATAATCTTAATAAAGCAATATTTAGTGTTGAAGAGAGACACTGTTCTTTCTTTTTTGCAGAATTCTGCCAAGTAGAACAAAAATTGCCAATAAAATAATCAGTATTAATAAAGAAATGCCATGCAAGCGTCTGGCTCTAGAAGACACCTGAGGACTACATTCATTCAATAAACATTTAAATGTCCGTGGTCCAAGTCTTTTCCAGATGCTTGAGATACAGAGATGAAAGATGTCCTTAAGAGGCTCACTGTCTAGGGGTGACATTACAGAATGAATTAGTACACCCATTATTAGTTTATGTAGATGAACATAGTGTTGCTGGTAGAAATTATAGACAAGTCTTTGGACATTTTTTAAAGGCAAAGAATGGTATATCATTTTTTAAAGTAAGAAATTGACTTTTTTTTTTTCCCTTTCAGAAGTGTGGTATTAGTGCAGCTATTCACATGTACAAAGTAATGTGTTTTTCCTCTCACTTTTCCCCTGGATGAAGGCACTTTTCTGCCTGTCACTGATTAGCAGATGCTGACTTGTTGCCATTAAGTAAACTTGACTTATGCGTGTTCTGTACTTTTTTTGTATTTTTTCTTGAAATTGTGATCTTTCATCAACTTTTTAATGACAGATTTAATGTATGTAATTGTCTATGCATTTTAAGTTAAACTGCCTAAAATGTGATTTGACACATATACATTTGTTTGTATTAAGAACTGTAAACAATCTGAGATGTTAGGTTTTATCACCTGCTGCTGTATTTGTAAACAAAGACAAATGTTGCTTTAAGAAGTAATTATAATTAGGAATAGTCTATTGATGTGATACTTAATATTTTTAAAGATAACCTTGTTTGCTTTTGTGTATTATACCTGAAAACTTTTTTAAAAAAATGTATTTTCATGGCTTCACAGTTCTTCCATGTATTTTATTCTTTAGACCCAATTCTGGGCTTCTCTGAGCAACGTGGAGCCTGGCTAACTGCAAATTAGTTGTTTTAAACAAAGAAGTGGGGAAAGGCCTGAGACATCCCTCTGCTTGTGATCTGCATTCACTAAGCATTTAAAGAGGCTGCCTCTTTCAAGCAACAGGTCCCTTGTGATATTTTCCTCTTCTCTCTTCAAGGTTAAGCTATTCTTTGTAACCAGATTATCTGTGTGTGTGACATTAGGGAACCTTCCCTTTCTGTCCCTGCCCCCACCACCCCCATTTCCTTTTTTGAAAGATCTATTGCCATAATTGCTGTACATTTGTGAGGGCCACGTTATTAAACGTGGTATAGTTTACCATTTCCATTCCATGGAAGTATTGCTAGCCTTCTTGGAATCCCATTGTGAGTGAGGCTATGAATTTGTGAATAAGTTCTAAGACATTCTACTTTTGAAAAGGATATCTTCTTTTTGCTTCCTAATTGGGCATAATGAAACTAAAATTTTAAATGTTTTTTTTTAATGTCTTATTCCATATCCCCTAAAAATACGCATCTAAAATAGAACTGTGAGATAAGTAGTGAAATACAAGACCATTCTGCAGCAAAGCCAGGATTTTTTCTATAAAGAAATGACTTTGCTTTGACAAATACCTGCCTCTCTGCATTACCTGACCCAGGTAGGTCTTTTTACCCCATATTAATACTCTTAGGCTCCGATCCTTTTGCAACAGATCTCTAAAGCAAAATAGAATCCTATTAGTTCACTTCTTTCAAACAAGACAATGCAGTAGAATTCTAATTCCAGAAGAGAATTTGTGCCATGCCATAATAAAGTTTCTTTTTGTAGCTTTTGAAAGTTTTTTTCTCATCTGGGGCAGTTTATTTTCATACTGTGTTTTGCACTGCTCTGGGGTTCCAGGGCTGAGAGAGGTGACCAAGCCAGTAACAGTCCCTCTCTCCTTCCCACCTCCTTTCACTAGAGCAATTCTCTCTCCCACTTTCTGCATTTTATTTACTGATGAGTTGTTAAGGGGGAAAAAGGTTTTGCTGCTTTAAAATTTTTTTAATCACTATTGCAGATGACCGTGTCTCCTAGTTGAGGTTTGCTAGGATCATACTCAGGTTCACAAGTAGAATTGAATCTCAGGCCATGTAAGATTCTAAGCCTGACTTACAGTATTTAGCTTCAAAGAGGTAAGTGAAAATTTAACATTGATGGTTTTGTTATGCTGGGCTTCATTTAATGGTCATTTAAACTTCAGCAATCCTTAAAGGTAGAAGGATAACAAGCCTCTTTTTACAGATAAAGGAACTGAATTTAAAAGAGTAAATTTCCAAAATGATACCACTAAGAATAGAGACAGCTCTTCTGTCATCAAGACAAGGTATCCAGTACCCTTTTTATAAGGTTCCTTGATTACCAGTCTAGAACCTTGCCTTTTCTCTTACACAAGATATCCTGACTTGTTCTTTTCTTCTTAGCAAGCCACTGGGTAGGTTCCAAAGCTGTGGGAAAACTCCCTTTCCTAAGATAACACCCAACTGGTTAAAATTTTAGATCAAGAAGTTTAATTGACAAACTGAGCTTCATGTATTATCCTACTTTTTTTCTAGCTTCATTCCCTGGGAGCCAATAATGATAGCTATTTGTATGATTTACATACTTTGGTTCATTCAAGTCTTATAATACCCCTGCCTTTGAGAGACATACAATCTAGGAGACCTTTTACATGCATTGTCTCATTTAAACCTTACAAATCTCTGAGATAACTACAGTTCTGTCCCTATTAGATGGGTGATGAAATTGCAACTTAAGAGACTGTAGAAATACACCTCATAAATTGTGGAGTAGGATTAAAAGATTAGAATCCTGGGTCTGATTGATTTAAATTCCATCTAACATTGGATATTGTGTAGCAGACCTTTCACACAATTTCTTAACAAGTTTTGTTGGTTATTCACTGAAAAAAAGCTAGTGTTACATTGGAAATGCATACATATCCTTATAGTTGGTCCTAAACTGCTGATTTAAAACCTACACTTAGGGGCCGGCTGTAGCTCAATTGGTAGGGCGCCTTGAGAAGGCAAGCTGCCACGGGCAGGGCAAAGCCACCACAGGCAGGGCAAGCTGCCCGTGAAAAGGCAAGGCTGCCGCGCAGCAAGCTGACTCAGTGGGTTGCTGCAACGGGGAGACAAGCAGACACAGAAGAATGCAAAAATGAACACAGCAAGAACAAGCAGAAAGGGGGGGGGAGGTATATATAATTAAATAAATAAATAAATAAAATAAAACCTGCACTTGTGTTTCCATAAGTAAAGGCAAATATTGTTCAAAGGTGCAGCAGTTAACAGATTTAAGTTACGGATGTGAGAATTGTTATAAATATTAGATGATCAAACCTCTAAGTCTGGCCCTTGTGCAGTTATGAATTAGCAAATTCCTGTAGGTATCCAGCATACCCTACAGTGGTAAAAGGCTGAGACAAAGAGGTCTCTATTAGAAGTGGATGAGCAGACCAGATGTACAGGAACTGAACAGAGGCTGAGAATCAGAACTTGCCAATGCAGGACATGCTAAGTTAAAATATGTTAACTGTTGCTTAGTTAC
>PVKH010016043.1:0-15845 GCA_004027955.1 Chaetophractus vellerosus
AAAAAAATCACATACACAACACTTTATGCTTTATACAAAAAATACTTCCAGGGTAACTTAGACATGTCATCTGGGTCTTGTGCAATGGATTTATAATATAACCCTGGAGTAAGTTTCTATCTGCTGTAATTCATATTATTCAAGGGACTTTGGGTCCCTTTGGCATAGATCAGTGATGACAGTGTGTGATGGATAAAAGAATATGATTAATCCAATTCGGTACATCTATTAATTAAAAGAAAGAAAGCAACAAGAAAGAAAAAGAGGAAAAAGAACTCTTCTTTCAAGGACAAATTCAAGTGTTTCTTCTTTTCTGAAGCTTCCTTGATTTTATAATGGAATAAACCTTTCTGTGCCTCCAATGCTAACAGATGTGACATCATAATATGCATTGGCATCTTCCTCAAAACCTGAAGGATGTCTGAGAATTCTACATAGAACCTCTGTGGGCAGTGGTTACTAGTGACAGAAGGGTAAGCCACAATGAAGACTGAAAGGAATCCAGGCAGATGGAGCAAAATGGAGCAGACTCCCATTTTCTTGATCTATTATCTGGGGTCCCTGGAACTAAGAGTGAACTTTCCTATAGGAAACATTGTGGAATTCTCCCCTTTACTTTAATGAAACAAAATTATAGATAATAAAACCTATGTACACTCAATTTTTAAATAAAAATTGAATTATAATTTAAGGTAAATATAAAAAGAAAGTAAGTTAAAACATATAATACACATTTAAGAATGTAAATGCACAGGTGCAGGTATGATAGAACACATACACAAACCCACAAATTTCTAAAATACCTCCAAAGTGGGGCAATAATTCCCCATTGAGAACTCCAAGAACCATATGACCGAAGGGAACTGTAAATCTAGGTATAATTTAAGTGTTTCTAAGATTTGATGACCCATCTGCTGCTTTCCTAGAGTGTGTATATGAGACATTTTTGAAATCTTGATTGATGTCAGGCCATTCTGCTTGTTTATTCCACGAAGTCTAAGGTTGATCGCACTTAATCAACTATACAAACTCCCTGGTTAATCCTAGGCAAATTTAATAAGTGAAAATTTCCCTTTTTCCCTTCTCTTTTATTAACTAGTGCTCTTCCCAAGTCTGTGCCTCACAGCCGGATTAATCTTTCTCCCTGTACTTTTCTAAGCATTCCTACCTCCACCAGAGGCAGCTGCCCTTTGCCTCATTTGTGAGTATTGTGCTGGGTACCTTACTGGCCTATCTCAAGCACACTGGATATCAGGGCTGGAAAATACATTCAGTAAACAGGTCTTTAGATCCTACTCTGCCAGGTCTTGTAGTAGGTACTGGGCCTACAGAGATGAGTGAAAGATGGTTTCTTTAGAAAAGATGTTAAAATTATGGATCACAGTACAGCCTGATAAATACTTGGTCAAAATGAAAGCCTTATTATAGAAGATAATGCTTGAGATACATTTTGAAAGATAAGGTCTGAAAATTGGGGGGAGAAAATGTAGAAGGCTTATCCCAATCAGAGGCAACAGCATATCCAGAGGTATAGAGATCCATGGCTGGAGAGTAAAGTGCATAGTAGAGGTAGCAGGAAGCAAGGTTGGGGAGGCAGGGGCTAACCAGAAAGTGATACAGCACTGGGTTGGAAAGCTAGGGGGTTGTTTAGTTTAGTCCACTCATTTTACAGACGTAGGAACTACGATATACTGATTTGACCAAGATAACTAAAGGTAATTCATGCTAAGTTTTTAATATTTATTTATTTGTACTTCACCTCTTTTCAAAAGAGTGCTCAATATGATTTATAAAAAGATATATAGAGGAGGTTAGTTTTTTTTTAAAGAGTAGAAAACAGAAGTAAGAACGAGAAATTAAATAAGCCAAAATGCTATTATGTGTATCACCACCCCCTTCCTTCCAACGAGGTGGTTTTGAAAGGGAAATATTTTCAGCACCACAAAATTCAGTGTTTCCTCCACTGTTTCTTGAAAACTTTTACCTGAGGATAGCAATTTAAGAAAACATTCCATGCTCAGTCAGGATTTTCCTGAAGGATTCTGAATGATCACTGTAATAAATGGTCCTCCTTCCATGCACTGTGGAACGCCGATGCTTTAGTACATTGGTGTGTGAGTTGAGCCAGCAGCCCTGGGCTGACTCCAGCCTACAGGCTAAAAATAGACATTATGATGATGCTGTTTGCTTTGCCTGCAGCTTTTCCTCAGGACGGTTATTGTCACTCCTTTAGGTACAGGGATGCATTATGAAAATCAGGGATGTTTTAGGATAAACCTTTAAAAGCCTGGAATGAGGCAGTTCATCGAGGTTAATTATAATTCCTGTTGGGCATTT
Source organism: Chaetophractus vellerosus (assembly GCA_004027955.1). Classification (NCBI taxonomy): domain Eukaryota; kingdom Metazoa; phylum Chordata; class Mammalia; order Cingulata; family Chlamyphoridae; genus Chaetophractus; species Chaetophractus vellerosus. Next base: position 2,338 of record PVKH010016043.1, read on the forward strand.
GTGCAGGTCTTATGGGCTGCTGCAAGTAGCCAGAACCCAAAAAGCCTTCATTCTTATTTTGGAAATGGGAATATTCTATACTGTTGAGTGCCAATGCTTTCACCGGGTTACCCTGGTTACACTCTGAAAGCATGTTTCATGCGGTTTCTGATAAATGCTGTCCCTTTATTTAATATTATGGCTGAAGGCCACACACACACACAAAGTTGAAAAATCTGAGGGATGCAGCACATCCCGCATTTTCAAAGCAAAAACATCAGACATTCTGATCTGAAATGAGAATGTTATAGATAAATTCACAGTCATCTTTTGAGTAATAAAATTTTTTTAGGGGAGAGAAACTGTTAGAGTTAGAGAAGAAGCCATTAGCTGAAAGGTCTGCAAAAAGGCTGAAGAGCTTGTGAAATATATGTGAAAACTGCATTTTATTTGATGATTTAGAATTATTTCTGTTTTACATACATTGCAATTTTTGAATGCTTGTAGGGTAAAATGACTTGATCAATTATTATGATAATGATGCATGAGTCAAATTATGAGTTTAATTATAATTACCATCTTTATACAGAGTTAATTAATCATAAAAGAGTACATTATATAATCTTTCTGTTTAATGAAATTCGTTATAGAATCTCCCAAAGGCCTAAATAAAGTTTCAAACAAATTAAACCTGTGACTGGGGTTAAGGCTATTAATGTAAATGTGGTCTGGGTTAGTCACTAAAAAGGATTGAATAAGACATTAGGCCCCCAAAATGTTAAAGCATCAGACCCTGATGACATATCCTTTTCCTCTGGTTAGCAGAAGTCATAATTTAGTGACTTTCTGAGTAGGCTTGAAATTTAGTGATAAAGCCAAGACTGTATAATTTAACTAGCACAGAAGATCCAAATGGCTTATTCAACATCTTTGCATGTAAAGAGCTACATTTTTAAGAATAGGAGTCATTTACATGTATTGAAGAGGAATCAACTGAGAATATAAGCTTTGTACCACTAACTAGCAAGCCCTCCTCACATTCAGAGTAGCAATAAATGACAGTCATGTACATAGTACTATATGGGGTATTGAGATAGAAAATGTTTGGAGAACAAACGAAGGAGATGATACAGGCCTAAATTCCTGGCAGCACTAAACTCTGCCGGTCTGTGCACACAAGAGACCCTGCATTTTTACAAGTTCCTAATCGGGATTTGTGCCATTATATTTCCTTCATATAGCTGAACAAATTAGCCCAGTCCCCAGGACTGAAATGAAATGTGTCACTGCTAGAAAAAATCAGGCCATGGATGAGGCAGGCAAGTAAATAGGAAGAAGCTATAGGGACTATGGAAACCTGACTGTTCAGGAACAGACCTGAAAGCTTTGACACCTGCACTTACCATAGCAAACCTTTCTCCCTGGGTTTGGCCTCTGCTCTACAACCCTGGTACATCTTTTCAGTGTTGATTTCAGGGCTGTTCAATGCTAGGATCGCTGATATATTTAGTTTCATCACTTCAAGAATTTTTGTTGTATATTTTTAATAAATATTTTATGATTTGAAGAGGAATTCTTTACCTATTTCTTAGAGACTCATGAACCTTCTGTTATTAAAAATCTCAACAAAACCATTTTGCTGATTATAAAAATAATAATTCATTGTAGAAAAATAGAAAATATAGTGCTATGTGTCAGGTGTTGTTTCTAAGTACTATACATATTCTAAGTCATTTATTCTATGAGGTGCAAAATAATTTTTCAAATGATCTGTAATCTAGTTACCCAGTTTTTTAGTTTGGAACAAAATAGTTGCCAAACAAATATTTATTAAATGCTGGTCAAGAAAGACAGAGATTTAAAAACTGTTGGTGTGTATGCTTCCAGAGTTTTATTACAAAATAATGGGATCATACTATACAAACCATTTAGATAGTTTTCTTAAAAAAAAAAACTTTCATGTTCTCGCCTGTTTACAGAATAACAAATGAATATAATAGATGATTATCTATAGCAGTCATTCTCATTTTTTACTCCTCCAACATATACAAAGGTTACGACCCATTCTTATAAGAGTACTACTTCCTTTAGATGGTAGATTCCATAAGGTCAGGAGAAGATGGGGGTTGTTGTAAAGCACTTCAGTAATGCTACTATACTAAGAAGTGGGACAATCTCAACTGAGACTCACTTACCTGTAATATTAATTTTGATATAAACCACATAATTTCAATGATTACCACATTCTGGTTTTGGACTTTCCCCAGTGTAGTCATTTAATATAATTAGGAATTCCAAAAATGGATATCGAATCATGCTTGTAAACTGATCTGTTAATCTGGGCATGATTAAGTTATGATTAGGGCGTTGACTGGGTCACCTCAGTAGGGCGTTGAGCCCTTCCCCTTGGTGGATGGGGGAATCGAATATAAAAGGCAAGGCAAAGGACAGAGAGAGCAGATTTGAGAAGCAGGATTTGAGAAGCAGTTCTGATGTTGGTGAGAACGCCCTAGGAGAAGAGAAGTGAGCCATTCACCTGATAGTCTACAGCTGACCTTGTGGAAGCGGAGGAGCTAAACCCGGAGCGAAATGCAGCCTTGGAAAGAGAAGAACCCAAGAAGCCTGAACCCTGGCAAACGTCAGCAGCTGTCTTGCTCCATCACGTGGCAATGGACTTTGGTGAGGGAAGAAACTAATGCTTTGTGGCCTGGTAACTGTAAGCTTCTACCCCAAATAAATACCCTTTATAAAGACCAACCATTTTCTGCTTTTTGCAAAGGCACCCCTTTGGCTGACTAATACACCCAGACTTTGAGAAAGACAAAGATTTTAAGAGACAATTAGTACCCTGGAGCTGAGGGCTCACTCTCCCATGTGTAAGTGTTTAATATTGTTTACCTGGTGCTGCGTGTTGTGGAACACCAGAAAACCTTTAGAGGAAAAACCACTTAGAATTTTCAAAGGTTTCATCATGGAAAGATGTACAAAAGTCAAGGGGGAAGCCATCAGGTTTTTTCTTTCCATATATTTTAACAGAATATTTTGGCTCACCCATATAGCCAGAGTGAAGTTGCTAATTCTGTCTGCTGCAAATGCAGATTTAAGATACATAGGTTGTAGTGATGGTGGGATGGATAATGGGTGGGATTTTTGAAAGATGTTGTAACTCAGGTAGGGTCTTGAGTTAAATAGGTTAATGAGTGCTCATGGGAGGGTATCAGGAAGAGGGACAAGAGCCTTTCCAACAGCTCTCAAAAGCTGAGCTTTCCTGGCCTGAGTCTTTACGTCTCTACTCCCCCACCCCCCATTTCCCACCCCGCAGCCCCTGTCTGGGGAAGATTGAAACAGTGGTTGTTAATGCCTTTGTCCAGGCTAAGTTGAAACACTAGTCTGACCCCCAGCAATCCAAACTCACTGATCAATAGCTATGTTCAGTGATCAGCTGTGCCCACTCCTGTTCTTGGGGAATAGGATTTTTATGTCCCTTTCTGCCACGAGCGAACTGGCCAGGGTCTGTGGAAGTGGGAGATGGGTGCCAGTGGATGCTGGTAGCTATCAAATGGAGAAAGCAATTTACTGTTCTTTACCATAATTTATCAGCCTCTACCTCCCACTCTTCCCTGGATGCTATACAATGTTCTTCTGGCTTCTGGAGTTTCCAAATAATTGTTTCCAACAGTTCCTGCTTGTTTAATAGTTTTTAGGTAGAAGGGCTGAGTCTTGAGCTTCCTACTCTGCCATATTCCCACAATCCTCTCAATTACTTCAAAGTTCTTAATTTTAATAATGTCTAATTTACTACTTTTTTCTTTCATGGATCAAGCTTTTGGTATTATATATAAACAACTGATCTCTGAACCCAAGGTCATATAGATTGTCTCCTGTATTTTCTTCCTTCTAGAACTTTTATAATTTTGCACTTTACATTTAGGTCTTTGATCTATTTTGAGTTAATTTTTGTGTAAAGTGTGAGATTTGTGGGTAAATTCAATATTTTGCTTATAGATGTTCAATTGTTCCATATTCCATGATGTTTTAAGTGTGTATGGTGGAGTGGAGAGATGAGGTGGCGGGGGGGGGGGGGTGAGGAAGGTTGTAGAAGTAAGGATGTAAAGTTAGTGTCTGAATTAAATGAATAAATGATGTGACCCTACTCTGTTCACTATGAGAGCATTTCATCTTTCTCCCATCATGACTCCTCTAGGGAAGCAGTATAGTAGAATAAACAAGCTTCAGAAAGCTTGCTCTGGTGTTTCAGAGTCGTCATATACCTCTGAGAAAAATACCTGCTTGAGCAAGCTCACAGGGCTGTTTTAGAGGACAAAAGACATTATGGAAAAATTAAGGCACTTTGAAAAATCCAAAGACCAGTACAATGCAATTTAATGATCTCCACTTCATAATGACCATTCTTCCTTTAAGCTCCCTCCCTATACCATACCTGGGAGAAAGAAACAATCTCTTGCTTTTGGAGAACTTCTCATTTAGAGAGCATTTCCATGTCAGGCTGCAGCCATGATGCTCTACTTGGCATTTCCTACAGAGTGAACTGATAAGACTATGTACTCCTCCATCTCCCAATTCTTCTCCATCCTTCCATTTCCCCTTTCCTTTGTGCAAAGTTCTGTGAGAAGCCATTAAGAAACAATCTATTTGTGTGCATATTCAGCAAACAGCACAGATGCCCAGGCTTGGCAGTGAACAAGCCCCTTTTATGAGCCTTCTTCAACATACCCTATGCTGCCTGGATGAGCCTGAACTCATCTTTCACTTCCCCCTCCACATTGTACATCGAATGTCAGCAACTACTCCTGGCCACAGAGCCACGAACCAAGTAGACAGTAACCCTACATCATCCAAATCATCTGCCAAGACATGCTCCAGGGGGCTGGCAGCATGGGGCAGAGTTAGTCCTAGAGACTGGAGTTTGGCAAGGATAACCTAATCACTATGTGAAAGCTAGCCAATTCTTGTGCTTTTGTCTTCTTTTCTGAGTTCCTAACAGCCCCAAAACCTCTTTAAATAAAAAAGAGAAATGATGAGATTCTGGCCTACCTTTGTTGTCAATAGATTGTCAAGTCATTCTAGTTTCAAAATCAATTACCTCATGCCTCCCATATAAGAAAAATCTTTCTGTGCGTTCTCAAATTGAAATGTAAAGAAAAATACTTCAAATTGAAGATTTCAAATGCAAGATCTGAATAACAGCTCAGTTCCCTCCTTTCAACAAAGTGCAAGTTTTCAAGTATGAAATATTCCTTAATAAGCAAAAGAAATGACTCTTTTCTGGAAAAAAATGCAGGTGAGCAGCAGTAGAGTCATTATTGATATTTCTATTAGCCTGAAATCCCACTGGAGACATTTGGCAATTAATTGCAAATATATTTTGAACACAGAAGATTTTACAAGATACCAAGTGCACATTATATTCTAATTCTGTTGATCTGAGTCTTTCTATCTCTGGATACAACTTATGTAATGAATACCTAACCTTTGCTATGTGAAATGAGGGGCTAAATGAAGCTCACATTTAAATGTAACTGAAAATATGTCAAATGAGTTGTAAGTGAATAAAGCATGTAAGAATGATTATTTTCTAAAGGTGACAGACACTTTAGCTGTATTTCCAGGTATGTGGAGAAGCTATTAAAATTCAAGCAAGGTCTATCAGGTTCAGAGAATGACACTGAGAATTTATTACAGGTGCCAAATCCAGTCGTATTCTGAAGCGTGTTAATGTTTCCCAATGGCAGACTCCTATAAAATTCATTTCAAGATCTTTGGGAGAGGAAAAAAAATGTGTTTATGAAAATCACAGGGCCTCCAAAGGGGAATAAAGAGAGAGAGAGAGAGAGAGAGAGAGTAGTGATTGTGTGTGTTTGTGTGTGTGTGTATAATTTGCTGTATTATCAAATGTGATCAATTATAAGCCCCAAAATAACTCTTTCTAGATTCCTCATCTTCCAAAGGGCCATGTATCCAGTACACATTCAACAAATCTTCAACAAACTACTGAGTCATTAGTCCTTTTTACCTTTATATATGCTATCCCCACGGCTTTATCTGCTCCCAAAGTAACCAGACTTCCAAATATATTCAAAATACCTTCTCAAACAAACATAACTGCCAGCATTTGATGGTTGGTTTATTTGGTTAGGGGGCTACATGGTTTTCTTGATTTCAGCAAGTCAGGACATTTATTTTCATGACTTAATTTAAGGGGTCATTTTTTCAGTTGTGTTTAAAGGTAATAACTCTGTCCAAGGATAGCATAATTTAAGAATTATTCCTCACAGCAGCATACTTGTCTCCCTAGATGTAGACTGATTCTGCACTAACTTAGCAGAAACATGCTGAGAAGAATGCATCAAAATAGCACTCATTTTTATTAAAGACTTTTATCATAAGAGGAAGGATGGACTAATGGGAAAGAACCAAATGGCAAGTGTGATTGTGAAAAACAAAGAACCAAAGAATGCAGCATAAGACTTGGGATAAAGTGTGCTACTTCTCCCTAGTGGGAAGTGAAAACCCATCTGTGGAGTGGCTATTTTGTCTAAATATGTTGTAACAATAACTCGTGTTTTATTGCAAACACTGATTTGACTATTTGGCAATACATAATAGATATAGGAAGGATGCGTCACTCTGTGGGTGAATCACAGAATGTTGAAAGGTAACATAGGAAATCTGAAAAAATAGAAAAGAAATTATAGTTCAGCTTTTTGCTCAATCCCAATCTTGTAGGATATGTAAATCATCTTCCACATTGCACTAACAGAGATAAATACGTCAGGTTCATATAGCTAGAGAGAAACAGCAAACTTCTTTGGTATAGACAAAAAGACCAGCTTTGGACCACTCCATTATGCTCCTGATTTAGTATGCCTCTTATTTAGAGGAACCATGGACAAACATGTGGACTGATATTCTTGTCATGGATATCAGAAATTTTCTCATTGGACTAGTACCTGAGATTGTTAATTGCCCTAAAACAAATAGGAGAGTAAACCATGTGCTCATGCTGTTGGTTCTGATCTCTCCTGTTGCCTATCCTCTCAATATACAAATCCTCTTCCTTCTCACAAGACACCCTAGTGTCATTTTCTTCTCGAGGTCCTTGAAGAAAATGTACAGTACAGATAAGAAGCAATGAAAATCATACAATAAAGTGTATACATATATTTATTTATTTATTATATAGTTCTCCACTGATGACAGAATATATGCTTAGTGGCTGAAAACAATTATGCCAGCTAGAAAGCATAAAATGCACCCCAGGAAACAAGAGTACAGAAAGTTGAATGGTTTTTCTCCAATCCCTTGAGGTTTTCCTCCTAGTTTGTCGGGAAATTTACAATCAGAAAGATAGTGATAACTGGTGACAAGTTGATGGCAACAGCCATGTGATTGTGCTTGCATCTGAGGTTCCCCACCCTACCTTATCTTCTTTCTGACCCAAGTCTGTGACCTATGTCAGAAACACATCAATGCATGGTTCATTTACCCCAGGTGGTCTTTCATATATGCTGACAACAGTATAGCTTCTGTTGCCCTCTACTTTTTAGCCTCACTCATACTTTTTAGATGTTATCTACAAAGTTTCTTCAAAGAAAGAAACTCATCCAGAAAGGAAGAGTATACCTGCTGTTTCAGGTTGATGGTGTATTGTTGAGAGAAGACAAAAAGAAAACTGAACTCCTCAACTCCTATTTTGCTTTTGTCCTCACTGTCAAGGGAAGAGATACTTAGACTAAAATGTAGAACAAACATTGGTTTCCTGGGAATTGAAGCTCAAGAGGAGAGAAGGGGTTGTAAGGGAGCATCTATAGGCTGTAAATAAGTTCAAATCTCTTGACCTGAAAATTGTTTCTAGTTACTGAGCAAACTTTCGCTTAAGGTTGGCAACCTGCTGTAGATAGTCTTTAGAGAATGTGGAAAAGTGAAAGTTGCTGGAACATTGGAGACAGTAAATGTCATTCTAATTTTCAAAAGGGGAAAAGGTATATTTAATACAAACTTAAATTCCAGGCAGGACACAATTTTGAACTGAAAGAGTGTGTATGAGCTCCACTAGTGCAGGAGTTTGTAACCTCTTTTGAATGATAAAAAATGTTTCAGATACCAAATTCATGTTGTGGATAACAAACCCTTAGGATATGGGACAGATACCTAAAATACAGGATACATATCTATCCCTCTGAAGTGTGTATATTAACATAAACAGAATTTTGCATACAGTTTCAAAAAGTTTGTCACATTAATTTCACTCATGACTTGATTAATGAGTCCATTAAAAATATATCCAATTAAAAACATTTCTTCCTTAGCAAGGTTTTTAGCTGGTAGCTCTATACGTAGGGTCAGTAATAAACATATTTAGTTTTAAAAAGTTTGATAAATTCATCATATCCCTGTGTACAAGATGCCAAAAGTGAGTTGGCCGATAGTAAAATCCATTCATTATTTAAAGAATATTTACTAAGTACCTATTATGTGTCAATATTCATAGGTACTAAGGATAAAGGGAGAGCAAAATAGACAAGGTCCCAGTATTTAAAGACCTTGTAGCCTAGAAGGGAATTCAGACAATAAACAAAATAATTTCAAATTGTGATAAGTGGTATGAAGCAATTAAACAATGCAATATGATACACAGAGAGGCATGTGGGAAGAGGGGGATATTTTTTAGAGGAAAGCCTCTATGATAAGGGGATACTTGATCTATGATTTAAGGCTTAGGAATGAAAAGTTATGTGAAAAACAGGGAAAAAAATCTTACCAAACACAAGGAAAAGAGGTGTGAAGACCTGAGAAGGAACAAGCTTGGTTTATTTAGCAAGGGAAAGGAAAGTAAGAAAAATAGTAAGACATAAGGTCTAAGAGACAGGCAAAGGCCAGGTCAGGTAGATCCTTAAGGCATGATAAGGAACTTGGATTTCATTCTAAGTGAGATGGAAAGGTATTTGAGGATTTTAAGCAGAGCAATGATATAATCTGATATACACAGGTTGCAATGTGGCCAAAAGATAATGATAAGTAGGAGGAACCAGGCTAGAGAGGGAACAGTGAAATTAAGCAGTACTCCAAGTGATGGCAGCTTGAATTAGGGCAGTGGTTATAGATAAGGAAGAAGGCGAGCCTATTCACAAAATGTTTTGGAGTATTTGTTGACAGATTGGATCTGGAAAATAAATGAAAAGGAATTAAAGATCACTTTCCAGGTTATTGTCATCAGCAGCTAGGTAGGATGGTAAAACTACTTACAGAGAAGGACGTCTGATACAAGATGTTTGGTTATGTGAAGGTGGGACAAATCTAGAGTTAAATGGTTTAGTTCTTAAATGATTCTTATTAGGGATTAGTACCACCCAATTAGAACATTTCCAATGACCACTTAAATGACTGTGCCTTTAACCTTGTCTTGCTCAATTTGTTTATTAATAGCATGCTTTAAAAATAGAGAAGGAATACTTGCCAAATCTATAAATGACAAGAATTTAGATTTTAATATGAAAGTATATGCAAAATATAATACAATTCAATTTAAAAGGAAAAGTTAAAGAAAGTCCTTCTCTTGGGTCCAAAATATATATCTAACTACAGGTTTGGAGAGGTGCAGCTTCAAACAGCATATGTAAAAAGATGTTGGAGACTTCCAGGAAGAAGGCAGGCAGAGAACAAATCTCTCACAAAAGCAATGGAGAAAGGGCAAAAAGTTGTCTGAGGGACTTGTTTTGGGAGTCAGTAGACCAGGACAGTGCTGTACAATCCCCAGGGGGATGAGGGAAAGAAAGGCAAAGAGCCCAAAATGACAACCATGATTTACAATTCCCTGTGCCAGCCAGGAATGGCACAAATCACTCATCCCCAAGGCATGCAGCCTGGATTAAACCCATGGCTCACAGCAGCCAACTGAGAGGGGAACAGATGTCTTTCTCCCTGGGAAGAAGATTGTAGAAGAGAGTGGAAAGTGGTTTCTCTTCAGTGAATTTGGCCAGTAGTGCTTCCTTTGAATATAGGCTCTGTTCAGAACAGAAACACAGACAAGCAGAGGTCAAACACCTCCATGGAAAGGTTCACCAATGAGTGCCATCTGCTGGCCAGCCAGGAAACTGAAAGGAGAAAAACTGCTGTTAGCCCTAACCCTGGGAGAACATCTGCACTCCATTAGTGAGTCCCTGGCCCAATCTTTTTTTTTTTAATTTCAGAAGTCTTTATCTTCACTTTAAAAAAAAAAAAACAATTTATTGAAGTATATCATTCATACGTGAACATACATAAACTATAAGTGTCCAGTAAACATCATGAACCTATAAAACAAACATACGTAACATCACACAGGGCTCCCACACATCACCCCCACACACAAACACTCTATATTATTGTGAAACATTTGTTAACATCATCAAAGAGCTTCGTCAAAGTATTACTACCAACTATAGTCCGTATCTTCCTCCCCTATGCATTTTTTAAGGCTTTATTTATTTACTTACTTTTACCCATTTTTACACACACACACATTTTTGCTGTTTCTGTGTCCATTCGCTGGGCGGCTCTGTGTCCATTTCCTGCACTCTCTTCTCATCCTTCTCCTCCTGTATTCACTGGGATTCAATCCTTGGAAACTCCAATGTGTGAGAGAGGTGTCCTACTGCCCGTGTCACCCTAGTTCCTGGTTTTTCAATGTGTCTCATCTTGACTGTCCCTTGTGTCACTCTCCTGTTACATTATCATCTTGCTGCATGGCTCACAGGGCCTGGCCCAATTTTGCTATCTTTTGATATCTTAAGCTGGGTAATTTAAAGAATAAATTGAACCAAAAATCAAAGAAGATTCATGAAAAATAACACTAGGCAAGAAAGAGAAATTGGCCATCAGAGTAAATTCAATAACATATTCAGATGCCTAAACATCAGCAAAATATACAAGACATACTAGGAAACAGGAAGAGATGGCCCAGCCAAAGGAACAAACCAAATATACTGACAAGATATAGGATTTAAGACAATCAATGATAGCCACAAAAATCTACATCAGTTCAGAGTTGAAGGAAAATATGAATAAATAGAAAAAGGATATTAAGAAGACACTGGGTGAGCATGAAGAACAATTTGAAAGTGCACAAAGAAAAGTAACAGAGTATATGGGAATGAAAGGCACAATAGATGAGATTAAAAATACACAAGAGGCACATAACAGCAGATTTGAATTGATCAAAGACAGAATTAGTGATACTGAGGACAGAACATTTGAGAATCAATAAAACCAAAAGATAGCTCTTTGAGAAGATCTGAAAAAATTGATATATGCTTAGCAAGATGACAAATAAAAAAAGAGAGAAAATGCAAATAAATAAAATGAGAAATGAGAAGGGTAATATTACAATTGACCTCACAGAAATAGGAGGGATCATAAGAGGATAATATGAACAACTGTACACCAAAAAACTAGACAACACAGACAAAATAGAAAAACTCCTAGAAACACACAACCAACCTACATTGACCCTAGAAGAAATAGAAGACCTCAACAAATTAATCAGAAGTAAAGAGATTGAAACAGTCATCAAAAGTCTCATAAAGATGAAAAGCCCAGGACCAGATGGCTTCACAGGTGAATTCTACCAATCATTCAAAGACAATCTAACATTTAACTTGTTCCAGTTCTTCCAAAAAAATCAAACAGAAGGGAATGCCACCAAACCATTCTACGATACCAACATAGCCCTAATACCAAAACCAGATGAAGATAATATGAAAAAAAGAAATTACAGACCAACATCTCTAATGAAAATATATGCAAAAGTGCTCAACAAATACTTGCAAAGCAAACTGAAATGCATATTAAAGGAATTATACACCATGACCATGTGGGTTTTATCCCAGGTATGCAAGGGTTTTTCAGCACAAGAAAATCAAATAAAGCACATTAATAAATTGAATAAGAAAAATCACAAGATCCTCTCAATTGATACAGAAAAGGCATTTGACAAAATAGAGCATTCATTCTTGATAAAAACACTGTAAAAGATAGGAATGGAAGGAAGCTTTCTTAACATGGTAAAGTGAATATATGAAAAACACAAAGCTAGCATTGTATTCAATGGTGAAAGACTGAAAGCTTTCCTGCTGAAATCAGGAAGAAGACAAGGATGTCCTCTATCACCACTGTAACTCAGTGATGTGCTAGAAGTTCTAGCTAGAGCATTTAGGCTAGAGAAATAACAGACACCCAAATAGGAAAGTAACAAGTAAAACTTTTGTTATTCACTGATCATATAATCCTATATCCAGAAAATCCTGAAAAATCCAAAAGAAAGCTATTAGAACTAATAGACGAGTTCAGTAAAGTGGTGGGATACAAGATTAATACACAAAAATCAGTAGTGTTTCTATTTACTACTGATGAGCAATCTGAGAAGGAAAGCAGAAAAAAACAATTTATAATAGTGTTTAAAAGAATCAAATATTCAAGAATAAACTTAACCAAGGACATAAAGGACCTATATTCAGAAAACTACAAAACATTGCTAAAAGAAGCCAAAGAAGACTTAAATAAATAGAAGGACATTCCATGTTCATGGGCCAGAAGACTAAATATCATTAAGATGTCAATTCTATCCAACCTGATTTACAGATTCAATGCAATCCCAATAAAAATCCCAGCAGCATTTTTTCAGAAATGGAAAAGCCAATTATCAAATTTATTTGGAAGGGTAAGTGCCCCAAATAGCAAAAATGTCTTTAAAAAGAAGAATGAAGTTGGAGGACTCTCACTTCCTGACTTTAAAGCACATTACATGGCTACAGTGGTAAAACAACAACAACAACAACAACATGGTACTAGCATAAAGATAGACAGATCGACCAATGAAAGTGAATCAAGAACTCAGAAACAGACCCTTATATCTATGGTCATGTGATTTTTTGACAAGGCTGTCAAGCCCACCCAGCTAAGCCAGAACAGTCTATTCAACAAATGGTGTTGGGAGAAATGGATAGCCATATCCAAAAGAAAGAAAGAGGACTCTTATTTCACACCTTATACAAAAGTTAGCTCAAACTAGATCAAGGACCTAAATATAAAAGCTACAACTATAAAACTCCTAGAAGAAAATGTAGGGAAACATCTTCAAGGTCTTTTTGGTAAACGGTAATTTCTTGTACCTTACACACAAAGCATAAGCAACAAAAGGAAAAATAGATAAATGGGACCTCCTGAAAATTAAACGCTTTTATTCTTCAAAAGACTTTGTCAAGAAAGGGAAAAAGGGGCCCGGCTAGATAGCTCAATGGATAAAGAGCACACCGGGGTACCACATGGGAGGCCCTGGGTTCGGTTCCCGGGGACCTCTCCAAGCAGGCAGACGGCCTTGAGAAAGGCAAGCCACCGTGGGCGGGGCAGAGCCGCCGTAGGCAAGGCAAAAAGCCACCACGGGCAGGGCAGAGCCCCCACGGGCATGGCAAAGTCACCCGTGAAAAAGCGGAGCTGCGCCTGCGAACTGCGGAAGCCGAGCAGCCCGCAAA
>PVKH010016044.1:0-15870 GCA_004027955.1 Chaetophractus vellerosus
ATGAAAGTTCTTTGATGAGTTTCTGGGAGAAGTTGGCTGTCCAAAGACAAGCTGGGAAATTCTCTCTGAATGTTGAAATCACTTCCCCTTTTAAGGCAGTCAACTGATTGGATAAAAGTGTCATCCATTCTTGATCCAATTTCCCTGATTGATGCAGATGTCACCAGCCATCCACTCATTAAACTCACTGGTGATAGAAGTCCATAAACGTTCTTGTATTACAATTAGCCCAGTGCTTACTGGACCTAATACCTGGACACAATTACCTGGCTGAGTTGACACATTAGCCTAACCATCACATGTACTATATGAATTACACAAAATACTTCATATTCATGGTTTTTTTTTCATGGGGGTATTTGCAGACAAACAAAAATAAGTCGCTTTTTCATCCATAGTAAAAATCAATGTTTAACAAACACAAATGCATTGGTTTAAAATTGTCAGGTGAGGAATCAAGTGTGGTAGCTTTTAACTTAGATTTAATAAACACAAAACTTGCCATACCTACTGTTTCCAGACCTTTAAAAATGTCCTAATCTTGTATATAGAAAAGAAATTTCAGAAGAGGATAAAATTAAAATAGTATTGCAAACTCAAAATAAATCAATTTGTGGAAGTGTTTCCTTAAGAATGTTATTTTACATGCATGTCATGGAACACTTAGGATATAATAGAGTGGAAGTTGTCAAAGTCTCTACATAATAAAAAGTTTCCTCAAGCAGGTGAGAAACCCATAGTTGATGAAGATCTCATTATTTCGATTCATTGTGAACACCAAGGCTCAGTGTTTGAAGGGTTTTGATTTCATTCTCCTTCCCTAAGGAGTTATTTCCTATTTGTTACTCATTGAATTTGATACTCCGCGTACCTTCAGTAAGAAACTTTTCTATCCAATTTAACAAATACTTTTCTATTCACAAAGAAGATTGTTATAGAAAATTTGGTATAATCAAAGAAGAGCTGAAAGGGTTATAAGCAAATCAAAAGTAAAATTTCAAAAGTCTTTGGAATGTGCTTGAGGCTAGAGAAAGTGTTAGTCATCTTTGATAAAATGTATCAAGCTGGCCTGATGGTGATGTTGCTACTGTTTTCCATTACTGCAGTGAAAACAGAGGTATCACTAAGTGGCCATTTCTTTCTATTTCTATCATTTTTAAGAGTATTTTTTAATTATGCAAAGAAATGCTTCATGGATATCACAATCCTACGTATAAGGACAAATTATGTACATAGTGTTATGTTTAGGGTTCATTTTTTAAAATTCATATTTTCTAACAAATAAAAGGAAGTATTTCATAACCTGGTGATTACAAAATATACAAAACTCATTATCTCCCAGATGTTATTCAAGTTGCAATATGAAAAAAAGTTTAGGCTTTATGTGGATTCAGAGATACATTCCATTACAAGTTATTTAAAAGCTAATATTCCTAATCTTCAAGAATAGTATTATTAAGATAATATCATCAACTCCTCCAAAATTTTATATTTGTGTTTTGGGGTGCTATTGTCAAAAACCAATAAGAATCATTGTATCTGAAGTTGAAAGGAACAATACTGATTTTCATTCTACACTTGACTATTTTACTCATAAGAAAATTAACTTTCAAAAGCTTAAACAGTTTGGCCAGTGTCAAATAAATAGTGGTAGACCAGTATATGAATCCTTTTATATTCATCTGAATGGAAGTTAAAATCTAGATGGACTGTGTTGTTGATTTAGGAAGGAGGTTTCACAATCAATCAACAAATAAGAAAGAAAAATAATAAAATAATAGAAATTATAGAAACTATAGACGATCTCTGTAGAAGAACTGGTCTTTTGATGAATAGATACCAATTTAAGTGGTAGTAAAAATATGTGTTCTACTTTGCTCCTGCATCTTAAATATTATTTTCTAATTGCTTTGTAACGCTTTAAAATAAAGCAAATGGGAAGATAAGCACCCTCTATATTCAGGTAAGATGATCTTATTATCACTAACCAGGAATGGCCTTAAGATAGCATTAATCCTGCTTTCTAAAAGGAAGAAGAAGCAAACATTAATTATACTAACATAAAATGAAACAAGGGATCACCATATTTGATAGAAATTTGCCACTCTTTATATCAGTCGTTGCAAACTAGAAGCTTACAGGTCTCTGGACTTCAATCTTGATTGACAAGTTCTTGCATTTTAGTTTCATAAATTGAAATAACCACCAACATTCAAAAGTTGGGACATTTCACAGAAAAAAGTCCAGATTTTCAGATTCTCCGGAAAATTCAGAAAACCTGACAGTACTAGTATTGTATTTTCAAATGTTAGTAATTTACATGGGCTGAGTAGCTGCCCTTTTAGCAAATTATACCCTCTCCAGATACCCCACTGCTCCCTCCTCTCCCTCTTGTTCACTCAAATATAATACTTGTCTGACCCCTGTAGTCCTGGAAGTGTGGAACCTGATTTAGTAGTTAATGTCAAATAATTAAATATACCAGGTCAATTTGCTCAACTCCCTAAAGACATACGTTGTGGTTAATAGCACCCATTAGAATAATTTTGACTGAAAAAAAATTATTCTGAATAATTTTGAGCTCAGAGTTCTTAGGTTGGTTAATTCAGCAGCTAAATGATATCTCAATCACCCAGTTTCTCAGCCTTCTGCTTTGCCATCCTAGGTATGTTGCTTTGATCTTGTTGTCTACATCCTCCCATCACCTTAGCTGACCAGTATTGTTCCTCGTGTCACAGTCAACAATGTCCAGAGTTACAAAGAGAGACTGTCTTCTCTTATATCACCTTTAACCATCAAGGAAGTATTTCACAAATGGTCCCCAATAGACTTCACCTCATATCTCATTGGTCAAAATTCAGATGTGGTGATTACCATAATTTGCTTGGACTAAACATAACTCACCCTCTATGACTAAAAAGGAGACCCAACCTCACCTGAAGCACACGGCTACCCCAAACTTCAATAACTGAGCTAAAAATAATGGGTGGAAGGATAGCTATAGGAAAATAAAAGTGATTTGTACTGAAAGACACAACAGTTGGTTGTGCTGCTTAAATGTGAAGGTTCAAGGAGAATAATCAAAGTGAAAGGAAATGCTACCTTCTTAAATAAAATTCAGGTTAATCAAAATTGGCACCGACATGAAAATTCAGATTAATCAAAATTGGCACTGAAATAAGCCAATGAGGAGGAGGATTTGGGCTATATGCCCAACTGGGATGCCAAAGGTAGCTTCAAAATCAACTCTTTGAATCTCATTTTATCATCTGGAAGTTGATACATTGCTCATTTCATTAAACCATCCTTACACAGTGAGCATTGAGTAACTTTGTAAATTCCATCTTTTGTAAGGCAACCAGGAAACTTAGAGTCAGTTTTATGTCCAATCACATCCATGTTAATGGCTGCACTTCCCTATTAATAGCATTTGAGAGGCAGGATACCATGGTAGTTAAGAATGCAGATTCTGAAACCAAATTGCTTGGATTTAGATTCCAGTTTGCATTGTCCAAATGTGAGACCTTGAGAAAGTTATTTAAACCCTCTGTGCTTCAATTTTTTCTGAATAATATAAAAATATTTTTATTAATGGAAAAGGAGTTAATATGTCAGCACTTACATTCTGACACATAAGTATAATTTTTCTATTATCTCCCTTACAAAATTCCTATTTTGTATATTGTGCTAAGCTTATTTTTTAAAGCAGCATCAAAATCTTTTAGAAAAGAGGAAGCAAAAAATAAGTCGCCTCTCCAGAGATGGAACAGTCATTTTTCTCCAGGTGTAGAAACAACTGTCTCAAGATGGAAAACAGAGAATACTTAGGGAAATGGACTAACTGTCAATTAGAGAACAAAGGGAGCACATTTGTAAGAGAAGGAGGAACTGCAGGCAATTCAATGTGATAAGAAAAATAAATATAAATGAAATATAAACTAATAAAGTTATTGTTAAAGGTGAATATTAAAAAACAGTTTTAGGACCCAAATATCAGAGAGAAAATGATGAATATTTCTTACAATTATTCATTATTTCTCTACTGCTGTGTTACAATATTACCACAAATAAAGTGCTTATACTAGGACAGTTTATTTTCTGTCCCTGTGGGTCAGGAGTCCAAGAACAGCTTAGCTGGGGCCTTGCTTTCAAGTCTCACAAGCATTCAATCCAGGGTCAGCAGGGCAGCAGTCTCATCTGAGCGTGGAACAAGCATCATCCACTTCCTCACTCATGTTGCTGTTGGTATCATCGAGTTCCTAGCAAGTTATCTGACCAAATGCCTTTATTTCTCTCTGGCTCCTTGCATGTGGGCATCTCTATCTGGCCGCCTACAAGATGGCAGCTTGCTTCTTCAAAGCCAGAAAGAGAGAGAAGGTGAGAGTCCTAGCAAGCTGGGCAGTACAATCTTGCATAACATAGTTATGCTGGCGTAACTATTTCCCATCACCTTTGCCATATTCTATTGGTTAGAAGTTAGCCACAGGTACTGCCCACCCTCAGGAGATGGGATTATTGCAAGGGTATGGATACCAGAAGACAAAGATCTTGGGGTCCACCATAGTGGCCATAGTCTGCCTTTTATAAATATAGGCATACCTCAGAGATACTCTGTGTTCAGTTCCACACCATTGCAATAAAGCACATATGGCAATAAGTGAGTCATATGAAATCTTGGGTTTCTCATTGCATATAAAAGCCATGTTTACAGTATATTATGATCTATTTAAGTGTGCAGCAACATTATGTTTTAAAAAAAAAACAATCTATACATCTTAATTAAAATATGACAGAGACGCAGGGTGAGCACATGCTGTTGGAAAAATGGCGCAGATAGACTTGCTCTATGCCAGGTTGCCACAAACCTTCAATTTTGTGGCAGTCTCTGCAAAGCACAGTTAAATAAGGTATGCCTGAACTAATATTCTTTCTTTTCACCAACAATTCTAACCACATAAGGATTATGCTGCCCTTTCTCTGTGGCTACCAGGAAGTCCAAAGCCAAAATTTTGACGTTGTAAGCTATATAGTCTGTGTGCTAGTAATATAAATATCCCTCTGGTACTGATCTTCCTTATAAACAGAGATTTAGATTATTAGCTGCCATTAATTTTGCACTCTCTTTTATCCATTTATTTTAAATATATTCATATAATTTCTCCAAATCATTTGCAGAGTGAAATATAGAATCAGTAATTATACCATAAGGACATTGCTTAAAAGACCTCAGCTTTCAGAGGTTTTGAATCATCCTAACTGTGCTGTATCAGCTTTCCTGGTTTTCTTCATTGACCATGGAGAAATCCTACATGTGAAAACATGTCCCCACTTCTCACTTTGATGCCACTACTCATCTCCCTAATTACAGCACAAGTCACTCAATTCAGTTACTGTATTACAGCACTACAACTTTCACCTAATTGAGAGAAATGTCCCTTTTCCATTTGACTTGTAAAGGCTCTCTCCTTCAACCTCAGCTAAGAAAATTAATGTAAGAAATATGATCCCAACAGGGATTCAAATTAGGAAGAAAAGTGCTTCAATATAGAATATATGTTCTACATTCATGAATATGTGCTACATTCATGAATATGTGCATGCTTCAAAGAAGTGGGGGGAAATTACACTTTTAAAGAAGCATTACTTTGAACTGACTCCCATGACATAAGAAGCATTTTAGAAGAACTTTCCTTAATTTTCATTAATATTACTAGAAAATTTTTAAAGTTTTTTTTTTTGTATTGTTTATGAAGCATATTGTTATCTGATGTTCTCCATGTTTTTAATTCAAATCATGGGACTAAACCACCCAAAGAATAATTAAAGTCTTTGAAGTCACTTATGATTTTTATGTCAGTACATTTCAGCAGTTTTATTTCCTGGTGAATAACAATTTAATGCAATAAGAAATTGAGGGAAAATTTAAAGGTATGTTTTCATCTTGTATCATTCTCACCTTTCTAAAAAATTAAATGCACTAAATCTTTTCTGGCATTAACTTTACTCATAGAATTAAATGATACTCCTTGATGTTCAGTGCAAGTGCTAGCTGTGTTTGATAATGGTGATTACCATCTTCTCTGAAGAGATTAAATTATCCTGTTATATGGGTTGTTTCACCTCACTTTACACAGAAGCAGATTAAAAAGGATTTAAATTCTCTCCTTTTTTATAAACGATGGTTTCTTAATAATCAACTACCCAGTCCCTTCACTACATCTTCCCACTGTGCTGTAAGCACCTTCATTTATAATAGGGTAAGGCCGGTCTAACCCGCGGCAATATGCAGGGAATGTTCTTGAGTGTCCCAGTGATTTTAAGAGGGAAGAGTTATGTGCATACTAAATCCAGATGTCTTTTAAAGAGGAAAAAGGACAGCACAAACAGGCCTCAGAAGGGCTGGTGTGGGGGGGAAGGATGGGTGGGTCACTATAAACCCTGGCATGCCTGCTTTGGAAAGTTAATCTCGCTGCCTGCACTTCACAGGGGACTATTTGTCAGCAGATTGCTTTCTGTTCATTATAACTCTCATATTCAGGAAGGAGAATTGACCAAACCAGTAATATAAATGCATTGTGTGCTCTACCCTCCTTCTATATGATTAATTCTACCAGTGGTACAAATTTGCATGAATGAATGTCAGTGTGTTTTCTGCCCTGAACATTTCCTGCTGGCTTCAGTTCAGCCCTGCTGACATTTATTACAAATAATAGCTAAATATTCCTGATTTAATAGCTGCAGTGGCCCCACATCTGAAGGTGATGTCTGTAATAAAAGCAGACAAGACGAGCTTATAACAAATACTAATCAGATTGTGTTTGCACACATAATGGATAAGCCTCACAGATACAGCCACAAAATGTAATGGTTGTTTTTTAAATGCAGCTGCTAGAAGTCACAGTTCAAGAACGTATTGGTTGCTTTATTTCTTTTTCATTTCCCTTCTTCCTCCATCTTCTTAAAGTACCCAAGCCCTCTATGTACAATCAAGATTGAATATTACCCCTATTTTACCTGGGAAAATGGGACACTGAACACAGAAGACTGGCTGTGCCCTTTCATTCATCTTTTGTTGTTCCTCCTAAACAAAGGGCATTGTCCCCTGATAAATTCCATTTTCTGCCTCTTATTCAAAGATGGTTTATACACCAGCTATGCCAATTCTCACACAATGCAGTGACTGGCAAAGATACAAATAACTTTCAAAGTTCTTTCAACCTGTTGACCCAGGTGTCCCTTCAGAAAGATATAAACAGCCTTCCACACCTCTTACAATTGATAAAGGAGACTATAAAACCTGAGATTACGAAAGAAAGACACACAGTACCTACTAAAGGCAGGCTTTTAAAGTCTTTAGGAATAAAAAGTGCTTTTCTCTTTGTCTTACCCAAACTTCACAAGCCTTCATGTGAAAACTGAAGAAGGTCAAATTGGCATTGTCTTTATCTTGCTTGGCATTAATTTTTGAATAGTTTTAGGAAAACACATCTTTTTCTCTTTTGCCAGTTGTCTTTCTGAAGCAGCAGTCTGGTAAGCCAAAAAGAGTGGGTCTCAGGCATATTGGTGCTTCTTCTCAAAATCTGTTCCAACAATGGTTCCATGTGCATCACAATAAGATTGCATTCAAGAACATTTCTATTATCTTGATATTCATAAAGAAATTTAAATTCCTTCCTCTTCACTTTGGTTGGCCCAGTCTCCCAAGCAGAATTGGCTTGTTCATTGTGATCTTCAAAAGAAGTAGAAAAAGAGAAAAATGTATCTAGTTTGACAAGGAATTACCACATGAAATATAGATTTATAGAATGTTAAACCTAGGAAAGCAATCTAAAGATTATACTCATTTTACAGATGGGGACACTGACTCAAGATATTGAAGTGACTTGCCAAAAGCCACATATTCCATTACAATAGAATTTGTATTGTTCCCCTGTCTTAAGTTCTGGGTCAGTGCTTCATTACTCTATTCTTCATTCACTTCTCTCTTCTCTTGTCTGGTTCATGAGAACCAACCACTGTTACATATTTTCATCTGCCCTGAGCTACAAAATGTAAAAAGTGGGTTTTCTGTAGTCACAGTCTGTTATATAAAAGATTTCCACTTATTAGTATCTGTCCTGATTTGAGTCTTTCGTGGACCCAGAAAATTATGTTCTTAAGCTAACATATTTCTGTACCTGGAAGCCTATTGCATGTGGACCTTTTGCTTAGATTCAGTTGAGATCCTTTGATTAGATCGTTTTTTATTGGATCACTTTAGTTAAGAGCCTTTGATTAGATTGCAGGGCTCAGGTGAGTCCTATTCCTCTCACTGGAGTCTTATATACACTGAGAACTGAAAGCAAAAACACAGAGAGAGAAAGCTACCACTTTACCCTGCCACTTGAGAGAAGACTCCAGGATCTCCTACTGCTGCAGAAAGACTGAAAGAAAGAGAAACCCTGAGAGGCTGGGAGAGGCCAAAGCAGCAGAACAGATCAAAGTGAGGAGAAAGGAGAGATGAGCTCTGTGTTTGATCACCCACAGCTGATCTTGGGGTAAAAGAAACCCTGGAGGGAAAGACAGGGACCTCAGCAGAGACGGGCCTCAATTTGCCTTTTCACATGGCAGAAGTTCAAGATCTGCCAGCAGCTGATCTTTGGTGAGATGGATGATGCCTTGATTTGGACATTTTCACAGCCTCAGATTTATTAGGGTAAATTTTTACCCCAATAAATCCCCATTATAAAAGCCAACCCATTTCTAAACAGTATCCATTTGGCCAAACATTTGGCCCATGCATTGTTCTACCTGTGAGCTGTGTGGCTCCCAATGCTTGTTCTTTGTGTTGTGCAGCATGAGGATGAATTATAAAAGACATGGTCTGGAGCACCTAGTGCGTATAACTGCAGTACAGATAGGCCAGTATATAAGTGCTATGAAAATAGAAGCGACAAGAAGGGCATTAGGTGCTCAGAGTAGAAACAAATCACCTCTAGCTGGTATTCAGGGAAAGGTTCAAAGAAAAGGCAGTATTTGAACAGAACAGAAATGGGGTAGGGAAATGGTATTCCCAGCCCAGGACATAGCAAAGGCATACAGGTGCTGAAACAGTTTTATGTAAGATGCGCACAGAACCGTTATGGTGAAGATGAATATATGGTGGGAGACAGAGGAATGTGAACACAATATACTCAGCATATGAACTGGATCTCTGGAAGGAACAAAATTGTCAATGATGAAAATAGGAGAAAATAGTGCTGTAGGGGGAAGGACACAAAGTTCAGGAAATTAAATACCTGACTTCTAAAGACTGGCCACAAAAAGGTTACACTTAGCAGTGAGGGAATGTACATGAAGTTTTCTTTGTTAGTCTGAGAAATGAGTTTCTCCTTCAGAGAGAAAGAGGATACGTTAAAAAAAACTAATGGCACTATCAAGTGATGGAGAGCCACAAAGCTCACATAAAAAACAATAAACATATATATGTGTGTGTATATGTGTATATATGCATATATCAAGAATAATAAAGAACAGGCAGCCTACTCAATGGGAGAAAATATTAGTAAACCATCTATGCAAAAAGGGTTTGATTCTCATGTTATATAAAGACATCACACAACTCTCCAACCCTTCTGCCAAACACCATCGGTTGGATCATTCCAAGGAAGCCAAGAGAGTAAGTGGTAAGTTTGCTAGACATTAAAAGTCTATTATCTATAGCCAGGGTCAGAATCCTCAAAATATTTTAAAGAGTGGATATTATTCCAAAAAAGGAATAAAAAAACCCACTGAGGTGATTTCTAAAGTGTAAGTAAGTAAAACTACACCCTGGAACCAGAAATAAAATTTTGATAGGCAAATGCTAAATTAAGAAGAAAGCATATTGCCATATAGACAAAAAGAAAAGTTATGCAACAAGTGCCTAGGAGAAGGTTCTGTTGGGAATGAAGATTGGTTCCATTATCTGAGTGTTTCCCTTTGTTGCTCCATTGTGGGAGGTCAGTTGTTCTAGAACACACATTGAGTCCCACAAACTCTGTAGAATCAGTTATTATCCTCATATTTAACCAAGAAGATACTACTCCTTTAGGCCCAAAACATGAACTTGACTTTTTTTTTTAGTTAGAGCAGTTGTAGGTTTGCAGAAAAATCACACAGAAAATACAGGGTTTCCATATACCCTTCTCACACACAAAGATTTCCCAATTATTAACACTTTGCATTAGTGTAGTACTTTTGCTACAATTGATGAAAAAATATTATTATAATTATACTATTAATTGAAGCCCATACTTTACATTAGGGTTCACTATTTGTATTGTACTGTTCTATGGGTTTTAATTTTTTTTATTGTGGTAACATATATACTACTAAAATTTCCCCTTTTAGCTCCTTTCAAATATACCATTAAGTGGTATTAATTGCATTCACAATTTTGTGCTGCCATCACCACCATCCATTACCAAAACTTTTCCATCAACCCAAATGGAGCCTGTATACCAATTGAGCATTAACTACCTACTCCCTATCCCCATCTCAACTTATGGTAAGCTGTATTCAAGTTTCTGACTCTATGGATTGTCTAATTATTCCATATCAGTGAGATGATACAGTATTTGTCCTTTGGTGTCTGCTTACTGCACTCAACATGATGTCTTCAAGACTGTCACATGTATCAGAACTTCATTTCTTTTTTATGAAAAAAAAAATTCCACAAGGGTATATACTACATTTTGTTTGTCCATTCATCTGTTTATGGAAACGTGGGTTGTTTATATCTTTTGGCAATTATGAATAATGCTTCTATGAACATTGGGTATGCAAATATCTGTTCATATCCCTGCTTTCAATTCTTTTGGGTATCTACCTAGAAGTGGGATTGCCGAGTCATATGGTAATTCTATACTTAACTTTCTAAGGAAACTCATGCTACCATCATCACCATCCATAACCAAAACTTTTGCATTATAGAAACTATGCATATGTTAAATCTTAACTCGGTATTCCGTACCCCAACTCGATCACATGGTAAACTATATTCTAGATTCTGATGAGTTTCCTTATTCTAATTATTTCATATCGGTGAGAGCATACAATTTTTTGTCCTTTTGTGTCTGGCTTATTTCACCCAACAGGCTGTCATCAAAGTTCATCCATATTGTCACAAGTATCATAATGTCATTCCTTTTCATGGCTGAATAAATATTTTATGGCTGAATATTTGACTTTCTAAGGAATTGTTAACTGTCTTCCATACCATTTTATATTCCCACTAGTAATGAATAGTTGTTCATATTTTTCCACATCTTCTCCAACATTTGTAATTTTCTGTGTTTTTTTAATAGTAGCCATTCTAGTGGGTGTGAAACAATATCATATTGTGGTTTTTATTTGCATTTCCCTAATGACTAGTGATGTTGTGCATCTTTTCATGTGATTTTTGCCCATTTGTATATCTTCTTTGGAGAAATGTCTATTCAAGTCTTTTGCCCATTTTTAATTTGGGTTGGTTTTATTTTTGTTTTTGTTTTGTTTCTTTGTTTGTTTTTTGGTTGGTTGTTGATTTGAAGGATTTCTTTATGTATTCTGGATATTAAACTTTTATCAGATATGTGGTTTCCAAATATTTCCCCCCATAGTGTAGGTTGCATTTTTACTTTCTGATAAAGTCCTTGGAGGTGGAAAAATTTTAAATTATGATGAGGCACCATTTATTTTTTTTTCATATCCTGCTTGTGTTTTGGATGTTAAGGCTAAGAAAATATTTCCTAACAAAATGTCCTGAAGATGCTTTCCTATATTTTCTTCTAGTATTTTAAATCCATTTTGCATTGATTTTTGTATATGATGTGAAGTAGGTGTCCACTTACATTCCTCTGCAAATGGAGATCGAGTTTTCCCAGCACTAATTGCTGAAGAAACTATTCTTTCCCAATCCATTGGTCTGTCTCCTTGTCCAAAATCAATTGACCATAAATGTTAGGGTTTGATTTCTGAGCTCTCAATTCAATTCCATTGGTCTATATGTTTCTCCTTGTGCCAGTAAGATGCTATTTTTATTACTGTAGCTTTGTAATAAGTTTTAAGATTTTGGAAGTGTGAGTCCTCCAACTTCATTCTTTTTCAAGATGGCTTTAACTATTGAGGGCCCTTTAACCCTCCATATAAATTTGATGACTGGCTTTTCCATTTGTGCAAAGAAAGTTATTAGAATTTTTATTGGGATTGCATTAAACCTGTAAATCATTTTGGGTAGATATCTTAACAATATTTAGTCTTCCAATCCATGAACATGGATGTCCTTCTGTTTATTTAAGTCTTCTTTTAGCAATGTTTTGTACTTCTATGTATACACATCCTTTATATCCTTAGTTAGATTTACTCCTAAACATTTTATTATTTTAGTTGCTATTGTACAAAGATTTTTTAAATTCTTTTTTTTATTGCACAATGATTTTTTGTCTTGATTTCTTCTTCCAATCACTCATTGCTAGTGTAGAGAAACACTACTAATTTTCTCATCTTGACCTTTTAACCCTCGACTTTCCTGAATTCATTCATTAGTTTTAGGAACTTTGTTGTGAATTTTTCAGGATATTCTATATATATATATAGGATTATGTCATATGCAAATAAGGAAAGTTTCACCTCTTCCTTTCCAATTTGCATGTGTTTTATTTTTTTTTCTTGCCTAATTTCTCTGGCCTCTAGCTAGAACTTCTAGTACAATTTTGAACATCAATGTTACAGTGCGTATCCTTGTCTTGCTCCTAATCTTTGAGGTAAATGTCTCAGGTTTTCATTGTTATGTATGATGTTAACTGTGTGTTTTTCATTAATGCCATTTAACATGAGGAAGAATTTTTCTATTCTTAATTTTATATGTGTTTTTTTAATGAAGAAGGGATATTGGATTTGGTCAGATGCCTTTTCTGGGTCAAATGATCATAAGGTTTTTTTGCCCTTCTTTCTGTTGATGTAGTGTATTGTATTAATTGATTTTTCTTCTGTTGAACCACCCTTGTATACCTAGGATAAATCTCACTTGATTATGTGTATCATTATTTTAATGTTCTGTTGGATTTGGTTTCTTAGGCATTGTCGTTGATTTCTGCATCTATAGTCATAAGAGATATTGGTCTGCAATTTCCTTTTTTAAATTTATATATAAATTTTATTTATGTATATGACATAAAAATTGCCATTTTAATCATGTTAAATGGCATTAATAACACTTACAATGTTGTGTTGCTATTATCAACATCCATGATCAAAACATTTTCATCAGCCCGAATAGAAACCCTGTACCCATTAAGTAATAACTCCTCATTCTTCTATCTTCCCAGCCCCTGGTAACCTGTAATCTATATTAATTTGCCCATTCTAGATATTTACTGTAAGTAGAATCAGACAATAGATGGCCTTTTGTGTCTAGCTTATTTCACTTAGTGCAATATGTCATTTCACTTGGCATAATATATTCAAGGTTCATTCATGTTGTAGCATGTGTCATAAATTCATTTCTTTTTATAGCTGAATAATATGCCATTGTATGACATTTTTTAATTCAATCATCTGTTGATGGAAACTTGGGCTGTTTCCACCATTTGCTTTTGTGAATAATGCTGCTACAAACATTGATGTACATGTATCTGTTTGAATCCCTGTTTTCAATTATTTGGATATGATCCTTGAAATGGAATTGCTAAATCATATGGTAATTCCGTGCTTAATTGTCTTCTACAGTAGCTGCACCATTTTACATTTCTACCAGCAATGCAGAGGGTTCTTGACTGTGGAGTGGTATCTCATTTTGTTTTTTTTTCTTTAACTTTAAATTTTTATACTAGTAAGATATGTGACCTGAAATTTCCCCTTTTAACCACATTCACCTATATAATTCAGTGCCATTCATTATTTTACAATAACATGCTACCATCACCACTATACATTTCCAAACTTTTACAACCTAAATAGAAATTCTGTACTATTAAGCATCAACACCCCATTTATAGCACCAATCTATCCCCCAGTGACCTATATTCTAGATCTAATGCAATAATTTTGTTTATTGTAATTAGTTCATATCAGCGAGATCACACAATATTTGTCATTTTGTGCCTGGCTTATTTCACTCAGCATAATATCCTCAAGATTTATGCATGTTGTCACATGCATCAGCACTTCATTCTGTTTATGGCTGAATAATATTCCATTTTCTTATATATCACATGCTGTTTATCCATTTATCTGTCTATGGACACTTGGATTGCTTCCATCCTTTGGAAACTGTGAATAATGCCACTATGAACATTGATGTGCAAATATCAGCTTGACCCCCTAATTACAAGTTATTGGGTATATATATAGAAGTGGAATTGCTAGGCCATATAGTAATTCAATACTTAGCTTCCTGAGGAACTGCCAAACTGTCTTTGACAGCAGCTGCACCATTTTACAGTCCCACCAGCAATGAATGAGTGTTCCTATTTATCCACATCCTCTCCAACACGTGCAGATTTCTGTTTTTCTTAATAGTAGCCATTCTAGTGGTTGTGAAATGATATCTTATTGTGGTTTTGATTTGCATTTCTCTTATAGCTAGTGATGTTGAGCATGTTTTCATGTGCTTTTTAGGCATTTGTATACTCCCTTTGGAAAAACTTCTATTCTTCTTTTGCTCATTTTAAAATTGAATTATTTGTCTTTTTTTGTTGTTGAGTTGCAGGACTTTCTTTATTCTTGATATTAAACCCTTAGTAGATATGTGGTTTCCAAATATTTTCTCCCATTGACTATGTGGTCTTCTCATTTTAGTGGCAAAGTCTTGATGCACAAAAGTTTTTTATTTTGATGCAGTTCCATTATTATATATTTTCTTTCATTGCTTATATTTTGGGTGTAAATTCTAACAAACTCTTGCTTAATACAAGATACTGAATAGACATTTTCTTTTAGAAGTTTTATAATCCTGGCTTTTATATTTAGGTCTTTGATCCATTTTGAGTTAATTTTTGCATATGGTGTAATCCTTTTGCATATAAGTATCCACACTACTGATTTTTGGGTGTTGATCTTATACCTGCCACTTTGCTGATTCATTTATTAGCTTGAGTAGCTTTGATGTAGATGTTTCTGGCTTTCTATATATAGGATCATGTCATCTGCAAATAGTGAAAATTTTACTTCTTCCTTTCCAATTTGTATGCCTTTTTATTTCTTTTCCTTCCCTTACTGCACTAGATAGAACTTCCACTACAATGTTGAATAACAATGGAGACAGTGAGCATCCTTGTTTTGTTCCATATTTTAGAGAGAAAACTTTCACTCTTTCTACACTAAGTACGATGGTAGCTATGAATTTTTCATATATGCTCTTTATAATGATGAGGAACTTTCCTTCTATTCTTATATATCTAAGTATTTTTACCAAAAAAGAATGCTGGATTTTGCCAAATGCCTCTTTTGCATCAATGGAGGTGATCCTGTAGTTTTTTCCTTTCACTTTATTAATGATGTGTATTACATTAATTAATTTTCTTATGTTGAACCACCCTTGCATACCTAGCATAAAATCTGCTTGATCATGGTGTATAACCCTTTTAATTATACAATTACCTGTTGGATTCAATTGCAAGTATTTTGTTGAGGATATTTGCACCGATATTCATAAGATAAATTGGTCTATAATTTTCTTTTCTTGTAGTACCTTTATCTGGTTTTGGTATTAGGCTGATGTTAGCCTCATAGAAGGAGTTAGGTAGTGTTGCCTCCTCTTCAATTTTTTTGGAAGACTGAGTAGGATTGTTTTTAATTCTTCTTGGTAGAATTGGTAGAATTCATCAGTGAAGCTTTCTAGTCCGGATTATTTTGTGGGAGGTTTTTGAT
>PVKH010016045.1:0-15872 GCA_004027955.1 Chaetophractus vellerosus
TTTCTCCCTTTTATTTAGAGTCGTTTTCCAGTTGCATGATTTTAAGTTTAAGCACAGATAGTTTAATATCCTCTTCATTGGATTGTGATAAGGGTTACAAGTTTGACATGATAAGAGTTATGATGGGTGTATCACATGTTAAAGGTGAGTAAAGGTTTTGTTAGAGAGTTGATCTTTGTTCTGAGCTGTGAAATATGGTAGAATTTCTCTGGGAGAGAAGAAAGGATAAAGTTTAAGACGGATGGGTCAGAGAAGACTTAATTGCATGAGGAAGGGCAGGAACACCTGGGGTACAGGTAGAAAGGTTTGTGTTAGTGTGCATTTAAGAAATGGTTGGGAGGTCAGGCTGAGACCACATCTTAAATTAACGCAGATGGCAGAGTTTGTACCTCATTTGTTAGACAAATGAAGGGCACTGGAGTTTGAAATCATCATAGTTACACTGTAGGGAGATTAATCTGATAGTATAAAAGATGACCTGGGGAAAAGAGGGCTTGGAAAGGCTCAGTCTTCCCTAGCCTCAGTTTTCTTGTCTGTCAACTGTGAATAATAATGTCCTGTTTCAGGGGTTAATATGATGATGAGATGAAGCTGTATCTATAAGTGATGGGCATGGACTTGGCATAGAGTAGGAATCAAGAGGGTCCCCCTCTCTTTCCAAATTCCTCTTTGAATAGATGACTTTCAATCCCTAAAATAGTATAGTTCAGATAAAACTGGGAGCTGATAGTATATAACAGAAAGATGCCAGTAATCTGTCTAGAAACAACTGTAAACTGTTTTCCCTAAAAAGATTTAAGGACAGAGGAAAAAGATGTGTGGGGTGGGCAGGTTACAGAAACAGTGTTCCAGTATGTAGGCTCTGATTCTCAGCACTCAAGTAATTAGCACATCTTGACAGGGTGACAGCGGCCACCCAGCCTCTCCCTTTGAAGGAGCAAAGGTCAATGACAGCTGCTTCTTGGGCCTTTTGGGGGATATTCTGCTCAAGACCAGCTGGGGGAAATAGATCCCCAGGAACAGTGGTCTCTCAATGATGAGAGCTTCGTTCCTTTTTCTTGTAAACAGTGGACACCCTTGAAGGCCCATCTGCACAGTTCCAATACATTCTGCACCTGGCGTTTTGTTTTCTTTGCTGAAGAACAGTTGCCTGGTATGCATCAGGAGCTCCCATCTGTCTCACAGATAGTCATGGAGCTCTTGACAGTACGAGTTTTATCTGAGAATGAAGGGAAATTCATTCCCACTCTTAAACAAAATCTCACACGGGGCCCCAAATCCCAATATAAGGCTGTTTCAGTGGCAAAATTCCATTGTAATAGAAAACAAAAATTTTTATACCTACACAAGACTTAGAAATGATATGTTTCTTGTCTGGTCATTTAATTAAAGTCCCATGCTTCTTCAGACTTCTACTTCAGAATCTTTGGCAAAATGCAGTGTCTGCAAAAACAGTGTTCCTCTGAAAGTTCCAAAATACTTTACGTTTGTCACTTGATGGCAAGTGCTTAAGTTTACAAATTATAAGCTAGAAAAGTGGGAAACCAAGAAGGAATATCCTTGCCAATACCCCTTTTGAAAGCCAGAGAAAAAACCTTAAGGACAGAAAATGTATGATTTTATGAACACCTAAATCCTAATTCAGTCTACTGTCCTTCACGATGTCTGTCTGCAGATTGTGCCTACATGGTTTTTTTTGCAGAAAGAGCTTATGCCATTCCCAAAAGGCAGCAGTAACTGAGGTGGACACTTTTGCCCTTTTCTCAAGGGAGGGAGAGCCAGAGAGGTTTTTGTCATCCCTAGAAACTCTGCCTAGTAACTTATCATCATGAAATGTGTCTACCCTGATCATTAGAGTTAGATGAACAAAACTGGGACCCCTATCTAGAGCTAAGAAAAGTATAATTTGGAGTCATAATAGACTCCAAAAAGTTTTACTAAACCTTACCACTAGGTGGCAAATCATCTGGATAGAAATAAGCAGATTACTGTTCTAACACAACATTAACAATTCTATGTGGAAATCTAATTGAGCATTCTCAGCCACGACACACTGAATCCGAAGCACCTTTCCATAGTAAAGGGGTCATCATTGAAAAATAGTTCAAAACAGGTTTTGACATTTATTTCCCAGTGTGCTTAGAACAACAAACTAATTTCATGAATGCATGGATGAAGAAAGCCTATGTATGATTTTGATTGAATTTTACTTAGTTTGCCTCTGTCCAAGTGTCTTTACCCCTAAATGGAGATAATGTGTGCTTCTCAGGGTTGCTGTGAAGATTAAATAAAATAACCCTTGAAAGGACACATATCAATTCCTCAACAAATATTTTCTGAGTGACAGAGTCAGTCAATAATTAAAATGATAATAATTTCCTTGAAATGCCTTGTAGTGAATGTTACTTTGCCCAAAGGAATAGAAATTTAAAATTATCTCACAGGAAAATAAAGTAGACAAGATCCTTTTATAAAATACAAAAATGTTTATAGACTGAAATATACTTTTCCCAAAATTTCTGCTAAAAGGCGACTGGCTCTCTGAAATACTACTAGAAAAGATCAATTATCACCCTAAGTCTTGGATTAAGGTTTATTATATATGCATTTTATATACCCATTTGCACTTCATTTCTCTTTTTCGACAACTTTGTAAAGTAGATCTATCAGGAAGATGATGACTCTGAGTCTCTGAAAGGTTAAATGATTTATCATACAGTCATTATTGCTTGGCAAAACCAGACTTTGAATCCAGATCTCTGGCAATGAATTCAAAACTCACTCACTCCACAGGGCTATAGGTTTCTGTGGTTTTAGGAAACTGAATTCAGATATGAATTAAGTGAGTTTCAGCTATAAAGAGCACTGTTGCTCAAGTCCTATGTCTATTCCAATTACAGGAATACTAAAGGCTCTTATACCAGTTCCAGTGGTAGGTTGCAGAAAGAAAAAAAGAAAAGAAAAATCTTTGGAGAAAAATAGAAGAGAAAATGGAGGTGGAGGAAACCAAACAGCCATTCATCAGCTTTAGCCTCATTTACTTGAAGTCCCCTCAACCCCATGCTCACAGACCCCAAGATGAATCTAGTTGTTTCTACCATGAGTTTCTGCAACATATTATACCTTTCCAACTACGGTACTTATCACATTCTCTTATAATTATTGTTTAAACATTTTCCCTATTATATGTAATCCCCATAAATGCAGGTGATATCTTTCATACCATTGAGACTTGCATGTACTATGCAATCACTAGAAATGTTTTGAATGCATTAAAAAATAAGAAGGGAGTACTGTAACACTTAGACTGCTAAATGTCACTAAATTTTATCCATTTCTATTTGATGGGTAAGGCATCTTGAAGCTGGAACCACTGTTTGAAAGTAGATCAAGAATGGTTGAATACTTATGGAGTTAACATTTGGACTTATTAAATATTTGGTATCATTCAAAATGTAACACACATTGAGCATTTTTAATGAATGGAGATGAGTTCCATTTTGGCAATTGAATTTTGAATTTTTTTCTGAATCATCTCTGATTGAACTCTGTTTCTTTACAGTGGAGTTTTGAAAATTACATAATTGGACATGATTCATGCTGTACTCATGTTAGAAAGTGGCTTTTTTTTCATAATACTGAATCTGTCTGTGAGTGGCAAGTTTATTTCTTCTTCACTAATTTGATTAGGAAGCCCCCGACTCATTCTCCTGTAATAATAATGGCTCTAATGTTTTTTGATCTGTGCCTGAGGTCATTTCTACCTCAAGAGTCTTTGTGCATCTTTTCTGTCTTCTTTCACTTCCTGAGTTTTAAGATCATCTCCATTAAAATATTAAGTAATTAAATAAAAATAGGTAAGGGCACAATGTCTCCCCAGGGACAAAAACAATTTCTTTAATTGAGTTTTATATTAAAATATAAGAAATAGTTGAACTTTATAGAACCCTCGAAAAATTCTTTAAGGGTTTTACCCACCCTCTCTCTTACTTAAATCTTACTTAAGCTGGAAAAAAGACACTTGATTTTAGACTAAAGAAAATGGTAAAATGCTCTATATTCAAGTTACTGTGTGCATTAAGTCCTTTGACTAAATTTTATACTATGGTTAATGTCATGAACATGAAACCTAAGCAAGCAGATGTTTTGTTTTTCTGAAACTTAGAATCCATTTAATTTCTGAGTTTCTGAGATATTACTCCTACTTCACCTGCTGAATATTCTAGAGGGGTCTTAAAATTATATTAAATTTGAATTGAAAGGTTTTGGGGATTGAATCATGTCACCTATAAAGACATGTTCATAGCCCAACTCCTGGTCCTGTGGGTATAAACCTATTTGTAAATCAGATCTTTGAAGATGTTATTAATTAAGTTGTGCTCAAATTGAATGGCATTGGGCTTTAATCCAATATGGCTGAAGTCCTTATAAGCAAAGGAAATTATACACAGAAAGAGAAGCCACTAGAAGCTAGAAGCTGGAAGAGAAAGGAGAGGAGATTTCCATGTGATGGAAAAGCCATGGAACTCCAGGGGTCACTGGCAGCCAAGCCCAGAACACCACAGTCTTCAGAGAGAAAACATCACCTTGCTGGCACTTCAGTTTTGAACTTCTCCTAGCCTCATATCCATGAATGAATAAATTCCCATTTTTCAAGCCAACCCATACATGGTGTTTGTTTTAGCAGCTGGAAAACAAAAACAAAATTAAACTCTGTGTGTGTGTGTGTGCGCGCGCACACATATATAAACCTTTGATTTAAAAGTGTCATTTATAAATCTTGATCCACACCACATCCCCCAACATTTGGATCCCTCATTATAATGGCATACAAGCTATTGTTAATTTTTTGTTCTTTCTAAGAGAATGTTAATCATTTAGAAAAGTTAAATGGTATGAGTTTTTATCAGTAAAAATAGTTTAAGGAAGTTAATGCTAGGAAGGGGTTCTTCCAATGGGAATTACCTCCTTCCTGCCTAGATTCCTTCTTCCCTTTCTGTAGCCAATGTTTATTGAGGACCCACATAATAAAATACAATCTTTCTACTCTGTGTGTATATTTATTGTGATTTATCTTTTAAGTGTGACTTCTGGAGGTCCTGGTGTAAAACTATGTACTTGTTGGTAGGGACATCTCTGGAGATGGTGAGTAGTTCCTGTGTGGAAAATGGAACCCATAAGATAGGTCTTAAGGAAGTAAAAGAGGGAACTTCTGCTACTTTATGTCCTATTCTTTGAGAATGCATTTTGAGTTGTTGTCCCAAGAATGGCAAGGAGCTGTGTAAAGCAATAGAAATACATCAGACCAAAGAAAGACTTGGACAAGTCCAGCTTGGTGAGTAATGAGCATTTATTTTGGGGACTTATGTGGGGTCCTCATCCTTGGCGCCCAGAGGAGAGACAACATTTTCCAAACTCCATCCTCCTCGCTTACCGCCAGAGGAGAGGGGTCTTTATGGGGCATGTCTTCCTGCAACGGATAGGGAGCTGCCTTCTAAAGAATGAACTGAAGGTACATTACTTGACAATAATTATCAAGGCATGTGGGGGATGAGTCTGCCGTTTACAGAAAACAGATCCTAAAGGAACAGATGTTTTCAGCAGGGCAGAAGTTATACATTGCTGGAAAGGTTTGTTGATACAGGGGTGATCAAGCAGTTCGAGGAAAACAGATACCATCGCAGGTTTCCCGAAAAACAGGTTAAGCGTTTTAGTTCAAGCTCTGTTGATCAGTCACGATATCACAAGCAGTTCCCGAGGCTTGCCTTTTTAACTGCTTAGGAATGCTGCTGCAATTTGGGGAGGGGGAAAAAACAGGAAGGGTTGGGGGAGAAAATGCAAAGTCATATATGCTACAGTTGCAAAAATGTCTTTGAGTGGGAATCTTCTGGTTGTGGGTACTAATATGGAGCCCTTTACATGAAGACAGGACAATTGCTAGGCGGGGACATGATCTGTGACTTCAGAAGAGCAAGCAATAGTTTATAAAAAAGGTTATTTGGTCTAGTGTCTTTCCAAGGATTTAGTAAGGTCTGTTTATGATGGACTATCCTCAGCTATGCTAAGATCAGTCATTGGAAAAATGCACATGGAAACCTGATGGATAAAGGGAGCCCAGTGCCCCCTTGAGACTGCTGAGACAAGAGCAGCCATAATTGATAGACATTTTCCCTTACAGAGGGTATAATCTCAAGTGAACAAAAGTCAGGGGCACAATACCTGGTCTCTTCTCCCCATGTGAAAATTTAATTCAGATTGCTTATCTTGGAAATTCAGAGTTTACATTCAGAAAATGAAGACAGCAGTCTGCTAGCCAGATACTGGCCCAATAGTTGGAGTCTGTAAAGAGGAATAAAGCATGGTCTCAAAATGTAAGGAAATTTTTTTAACAATAATATTTCATGATTTTGTAAAGGTTATATGATTATTCACTTCATTTTACAAATGAAGAAGTCACTTTCCAAAGTCCCTAGTGACTCAGCCTGATTGATACAGGTAGAGTAGAACAGAATTTTGTTATTATAGTTGTTGTCATTACTTTGACTTCAAGGCAAATATTCTTTAAATGTTTTTTTTTTTATTACATATCCCTCCCCGCACTTTCTGCTTGCTCTTGCTGTGTGTCCATTCTTCTGTGCTTTTCTATGTCTGCTTCTTGTCTCCCCCCGTCTTTGCAGCGACGCGCCGAGTCGGCCCTCCGCGGCAGCTGGCTCGCTCAGTTCGACGTTGGCTCCATTTAGTTTTCACGGGCGGCTCCGCTCCATGTTTTGCGGGCAGCAGTCCTCCATGTTTTTTGTGGGCTGCCCGGCTTCTGCGGTTCGCAGGCGGCAGCTCCGCTTTTCACGGGTGACTTTGCCATGCCCGTGGGGTCTCTGCCCTGCCCATGGCGGCTTTTTTTTGCCTTGCCCATGGTGGCTCTGCCCCGCCCACGGCGGCTTGCCCCTCTCAAGGCCGTCTGCCCGCTCGGAGAGGTCCCCGGGAACTGAACCCGGGGCCTCCCATGTGGTACCCCAGTGTGCTCTTATCCACTGAGCTATCTAGCCGGGCCCTCTTTAAATGTTTTATCATGAGTTGTTTTAAAATTTTTCCCTAAACTTTTAAAATTATGAAATATTTAAACATATAAAAAGTTCAGAAAATAGTAACATATATATAAATATACTACTATTAAGTCTAAGAAGATATGAATTTTTCCCTTTACTTGTTGCAACTTTCTAGTTTTCAAAACTCTCTTGTATTTGAAAATGTCATACATATATGGTTTTAAAACCAAAACAATATAAACAAATATGCATTGAAAAGTGTTGTTCCCATTCTCTTCCAAACCCATCCATTATAGGTAACCACTTTTATTAGCTCCCTGCTTTTTGTGATTCTCACTTTCCCAAACCTGAATGAGCATCAGAGTTATTGTGGGAGCTTTTTAAACAATAGTATGACAATATGTACACACTGTAAAAATGAAATACTATGGGAAGCTGTTGAGTAAAAAGCAAATATATCCCCCAAATGCTTTTCTGTAGAGGTTACATTGTAGTATGTTTATATATTGCTCAAGATATTTTATATATAAATTCAAACTTATTTATAACTACATATATAATAAGATGTTAAATATGACTTTTCTTTTAATCTCAGTTTGTCTGAAGTTTCAAAAGTCTAGTAAAGCAAGATACAAGATTATCTATGCAGGCCATACTCAGAAACTGTAAAGCTTGCATGGCCCCCGTTGGCCCATTACATATCACAGGACTATAAATAAACGAGTGGAGAAACTTAGGGAATACAAAATTTTTGGAGGGTTGTTCTCCTTTTCTTTAGAGAGTTGGATTCCCTTCTTAAATGAGGAGGGCTTCATATTAGCCCAAGTGAGAACTACTTAGAGAACTTGACCTGTGTCATCTGGAATTACTTTAGCATTTTTGCATTTCATTGTCATGTTGATATATATCCAGAAGCTGACAATGAGCTACTGAGATAAAACATAACAGTCTTCAACCTCACCCTAATTTTAGAATTTAGAGGGATTGAAAGCTACTAAAATGTATTTACTTTCTCATATTTTCTTTTTAATTTGTAATATTTTTGTGGTAACATATATACCACATAAAATTTCCCTTTTTTATGACTTTCAAGTGCACAATTAATGGTATTAATTACATTCACAGTATTGTGCTATCCTTTATCACCAGTCCTTACCAACATTTTTGAACACCTGGCACAGAATCTCTGTACCCATTAAGCCATAACTCCTCAGACCTCCCACACTACGCTTTTAAGTTTGCCGATAACCTGTACTCTACTTCTGTCTCTGTGAATTTGAATATTTGCATTATTTCATGTGAGTCCATATATATTAATCCTTTTGTGTCTGGCTTATTTCACACAATATGATGTCTTCAAGGTACATCCTTTTAGCAAGTATCATGACTTCATTCCTTTTTATGGCTGAATAATATTCCATTGTGTGTATATTCCACAATTTTTGGATCCATTTATCTGTTGATGGACATTTGGGTTGTTTTTACCTCTTGACTATCGTGAAAAATGCTGCTGTGAAAATTGGTGTGCAAATATCTATTCGAGTCCTTGCTTTCAATTCTTTTGGGTATATATCTAGAAGTGGGATCGTGGGGTCAATTTATATTGCAATTTCTGAGGATCTGCCAAACTGTTTTCTACAATGGCTGTACCTTTTTACATTCCCACCAACAATGTATGAGGGTTCCTATTTCTCCACATCCTTTCCAACATTTGTGTTATTTTCTGTTTTTCAATAATAACCATGCTAATGGGTGTGAAGTAGTATCTCATCGTGGCTTTTGTTTTTTGCATTTCTGGGATGATTAATGATGTTGAGAGTTTTTTCATGTGCTTATTGGACATTTTTAAAATTTATTTATTATATATCCCCCCCTTTTCTGCTTGTTCTTGCTGTGTTCATTTTTGCATTCTTCTGTATCTGCTTGTCTCCCCCCGCTGCGGCGACCTGCAGAGTCAGCTCACTGCGTGGTGGCCTGCCTGCTCGTGGTGGTCTGCCCTTGCTCACAGGGGCTTGCCCTGCTCGCAGGGGCTTGCCATGCCTGCGGTGGCTTGCCTTCTCGAGGCAGTCTGCCTGCTCAAGGAGGCCCCTGGAACTGAACCCGGGGCCTCCCATGTGGTAAACTGGAGCCCTACCAATTGAGCTATAGCCGGTTCCCTTTATTGGACATTTTTATATATTTTTGGAGAAATGGCTATTTAAATTTTTGCCCATTCTCAATTAGGTTGTCTTTTTGCTGTTGATTTGTAGGAATATTTTATATATTCATGATATTAAACCTTTATCACATATTTAGTTCACAAATATTTTTCCCATTCTCTAGATTGTCGTTTCACTTTCTTGATAATGTCCTTTGATGCACACAATTTTGATGAAATCTAATTTATCTATTTTTCTTTTGTTGCTCATACTTTTGAAGTAAAATCTAAGAGTCCACTGCTTAAGATGAGGCCCAGAAGATATTCCCTTATATTTTCTTCTAAGAGTTTTATGGTTTTAAGTCTTACATTTATGTTGTTTATCCCTTTTGAGTTAATTTTTGTAAATAGTGTGAGGTAGAGTTCAACTTTCATTCTTTTGCATGTGTATATCCAGTTTTCTCAGCATGATTTGTTGAGAGCTGTTCTTTCCCCATTGAGTGGACTTGGCACCCTTTTAAAAAAGGTGTTTGTTTCTGAACCCTAAATTTTATTCTATTGATCTACGTGCCTATCTTTATGCCAATACGACTCTGTTGAAGATTGTAGCTTTGTAAAACATTTTGAAATCAGTAAGTGTAAGTCCTCCGATTTTGTTCTTTTTTTTTTTTTCAAGATGGACTGACTACTTGGTGCTCTGTGCCCTTCCATATGAATTTGATGGTTGGCTTTCCCATTTCTGAAAAAAAGGCTTTTGGAATTTTTATCAGGATTGAATTTGTGGATTGTCTTGGGTAATATTGTCATTTTACCATTATTAAATCCTCCAACCCAGGAATGCAGTATGTCTTTCCATTTATTTAGGTCACCTTTGATTTATATTAGCAATGTTTTTTTAGTCTTCTGCATACAAGTCTTTTATATCCTTGGTTAAATTTATTCCTAGATATTTTTATTCTTTTAGTTGCTATTGTAAATGGAATTGTTTTCTTGATTTCCTTTTCAGATTGTTCATTGCTGGTATATAGAAACAAAATAGATTTTTGCGTGGTAAACTTATACTCTGCCATCTTGCTGAATTTATTTATTACCTTCAGTAGCTTTCTTGTAGATTTTTGGGAATTTTCTGTATATAGGATCATGTCATCTGCAAATAGTGATAATTTTACATCTTCCTTTCCAGTTTGGATGCTTTTTATTTTTTGTCTTACCTAATTGCTCTATCTAGGACTTCCAGCACAATGATTAATTGCTGTGGTGAAAGTGGACATCTTTGTCTTGTATTGTTATGCTCGATTTCAGATCCCTAGGCGTATGGATGAGACCACATCGACAATGTAAAAGCAAAAGGGACTTTTATTGGCTGACTCGAGTTAGGACCCAGGCTTCCCGACAGTGGGCAATGCCGTGGACCCCGACCCACGGTCGTCACAGGGTTTATAAGCAGTAACCAAGGACAAGGGGAGCATATATAGGTGTTCATAGTTGATAAGCAAGTCGTAAAACTCTGAGAAGCTTTGGGTGGGAGGGTACCCACCCTATTCACTCGAAAAGCAATGACGTAAGTTTAGAGAAGCCCGGGATGGGAGGGGTTATTAGCGGCTCTAAGGACTGGAGCAGGCTTTTGGAGACTTACATTCTTGGAGGGAGAAGGGCTCTAGGAATTAACTATAGTCTTACTTAACTCTTAATTGACTGAAGTCTTACAGTATTTGTAAGGAGATTTTGATCTAATATTTCAGAAGCTTGAGTAAATTCAGCAACCTCAATGAAGTTCACATAGTAATAATATTGTAAAGCCGAAGACAACACTTGAATGGTGTACGCGTATTATGTGCTTCTCTTATGAGGAACAAGTTTTTGCTGCTGCTGTTTTTGTTTGAAGATATAATTTTTTGTGCATTTCAAAATATTACTCACAGTATAAAGGGAATGGTAGCAGGGTTTAGCTGAGCAAGTGGTTGAAAGTGAGTATAAGTCTCTTCTGACCTGACACACATATGTACCTGAAGCCAGTTGAGCATTGATATCCTTCCTGAGTACTGAACTTCCAATAGGCTCTTTTGGCTGAATTGCAGTTCATATTATTACTTTTCCTTATTGCCATTTGGAGACATAGCCCAGGGAAATGGCCAAGATTTGTGATTTTATGGTCTATAGCTGGCTTTTGTGATTCATTTCATTAGCTTTGATTTCCGAAGTATTGTAAAGGTCTGTCTTCAAAAGGATTGAGGAAATGAGGAGTTTTTCTAGAGTTTAGCCCACATAACCTCTGAGGGACCTGCCATATTACTTTCTGAAACTGCAATAATCTAACTGAAAATCACTTCCTTAAATCTCTCAAAAGAAACAAATAAACAAAGTGACAAAAAGACCAAAACACAGGTAGTTTCTGGATAAGGGAAAATCTTAGTTTTTTCGTGTTTATATATTTTTAAATATGCAGAACACTCCATAATCCCTTCCCTCTGTCTTAATACCAAATTCCAGCCAATTGACTGTGTTATCCTCATTTCTTCCTCTCCAAATTCTTAATCTGGTGTTATGCTGTCCCATACAGATCCAAATAATAAAAGATTCCACAGATTGCCCAATTTAGGGGACAAGGAAACACATTCACACCCAGACCATGTCCAGTTCAGAATATGTTCATCAGATGTGAATGCTGCACTGGGAAAAATTATTTGAATGTGTTCAGATTGTTAGTCTCACCATAAGAAAAGTTAATTTATCCCTTGGCTTCCAGGAGTTAATTTACTATGTGTATTGTTTCCATCAGTAAAGATAATGTGATTGACTTCTTGTTAAGCATTTGGATGCACTGACTAGCAGATTAGGCAAATTGCCTTTTCTATTGGCAAAAACACCATGGACAGAAAGCCAGAGACTAAACGGGATCTCAGAAATGAGGCTTTATAATGCAAACCCTATGTAAGACTCACCCCAACACAAGGAAGTAGACATTAGCCTATTTAGAATATTGCCATCCTGTGTCCAAATGATATATTACAGTTTTAACCTATTCCATGCCAAATTGTATTACCACTTTACCGAGGACTTATCAAGCTGTGTTTCTTCAAAATATAAAGTATTGTTCTGTCTCTGGTCTACCTTTGTGCTCATGAAGAGCACCTGCTAGTTGGTGGCCTTGGGTAAAAAGAGGCAGT
This sequence comes from Chaetophractus vellerosus, assembly GCA_004027955.1. Taxonomy (NCBI): domain Eukaryota; kingdom Metazoa; phylum Chordata; class Mammalia; order Cingulata; family Chlamyphoridae; genus Chaetophractus; species Chaetophractus vellerosus. The sequence goes on from PVKH010016045.1 coordinate 12,348, forward strand.
AATTTATAGAATTAAGTAGACTAAACAGACAGAACTGATTTCACCTCTAAGTTACCTGAAATTTTCTGGGCATCATTTTCTTCAACTTTTTTTGTGCATATTAGAAGATTTAGTATTCAAAAAGACTCTAAAACGGTAGCTGCAACTACTCTTGCCTTTTCCTTTCACCAAGTAAAATATAGAGAAACTACTCCAAAGAGTGGTACAAAAACCTCTTTCAAGTATCTTGTTTATAAATTACAGGTCTGGGGTAAAATTTTTGAAGTAATTTTAAATACATCTTAGTAAGTTATACATTTTTAGCCCTTGGATAAATCTAAGCTATTCCGTGTAGATGCTGGGCTAAATACCTAAAAGTCAACATAATAAAAACCAAGCTTATCTCCTTCCCCCTCCATTAACTCCATGCTACTTTCACTGGCCTCAATACTTTTTAATGTCATCGTTACTTTCTCAGTTTCCCAGGCTCAAAGTCATTGGATCATCTGCAATTTCTTTCCTCCTCCTATCCTCCTAGCCAGTTAACTCTAACTCTGTTAATTCTATTTCCAAAATATTTCTCGCATTTGTTTCCTTCTTTCTATGCCTGTCACTGCCTTATAATTTCTTGCATGAATTATTGCAATTGCCTCCTAAGTGACTTCCCTGCTTCTCTTCTCTCCAGTCCAATTTATACATTTCACCGAGTCATCTAATCACACCTGTCTGCTGCTCACATATCACCAAGCCTTTCTTGTTCTCCCTCTACTCCAAATGCAATCTAACTTAAAAAACAGAAACACCTTTCTTCCATTTGTTTTAACCTGAATCCTATTGGAATTTCAACCTTTACTGATTAGTTTTCTTAGAGTTTTCAAAATTAATACAAATGCATTGGTATAGTGCACAAGGCCTTCCCTGATGCAGTTTTTGGTTATCTTTCCTTTTTTATGACTCACCATTCATTTCATTCGTTAGACATTTTGTTCTAGCAGGCCTAATTCATTTAGAGTTCCTCAAGCGTGTGATGTTTTTTATCACCTGTGAGCCCAGCTTTATGTTTCTTCTTTTGTTGTAGATGTTTCGTCTTTGACTGATTAATTCCTTCTTCTTTTTCAAGACTTACCTTAGATATCACCTCATTCAGAAAGCCTTCTATATGTTTCTTCTTTAGTCTATCAAATAATCTTGTGAAAACCTCTAACATATTACTTATCATTCTAAATTGAAGTCATTTAATTATCTATTCCTGGCATACCATATTCTTAGTTCTCAGAACTTCTTAGAAGTTCTCAGAAGCAAGTCAGGTTACCAAAAGTCAAATTGTTGAAAACAAACTATTGAAAGCCAGTTAGCCTGTTAGTGAATTAATCAACTATGAATTTGCCTAGAGCCTAAGCTCCATGAAAGCAAAACCTTATATGTTAAGTTTGGTATCTCCAAGCCCTTGCCTAGTGTACAGCATCATATGCATCTAATAAATGAACCCCCTAATAGAATGTAATTATTATAACATCCTCTGTGTCCCCAAATTTTGTCAGTATCAACCATAGTGATTTTCTTTTTCACATAAGTGCCATTTTTCAACAATGCCATTTTAGATGAAGAATCAGTATTCTGTAGGAATAATGGAGATATTGTGTGTCAAGAAGAAAGATATTTTCCTTTCTAGAAAGATTGAGTCAATTTCCTTATCCCTCTTCTCTTTGTATGATTCCCACTTCAGCTCATATAATTTGCATTCTCTTTGGCTAAAAAGTCCCAAAGTCCAGGAGGACATTCTGAGAACTTTCATGTGGTTTATCATTTCTGGGAAAATCATTCCCCTGTCATCCATATGTTTGGCACATTTGTCTCACTCTGTCTGCCTGGGGCTCTGAGATGATAATGTTTAGAGAAAATAAAATTGTCATTTTTAAAACATGGAAAAAATAACCAAATCAGTGAATGGAGAAACATTGGAACAAACTTAAAGAACCATATCTGCCATAGGGAAATTCTCCAGACTACAAGAATGTTCATGAGTAAAGACTATCCACAATGTTTATTACATTGTATGCTAGAAAGAGAGCCAGATAATATTGTTGTATCAGAAGATTTTCCTTGTGTCTGCCTTCTAAGGCCAAAGTACGATATTTATTCCTTAATGCTAATTCAATAAAATTAATGTGTACATATCTAAAATGTCCCAATTTAAGTAGATCACATATGTTATACCATTTCTTTGTTAAACTGGTCAACAGAAAATGTCATAAATGAATGAGTTTTTGGCATTTATTTATTTATTCATTCTTTTATTCTTTTTATTCAACAAAAAATTCTTGAGCATTTATTTAGGGAAATGTCCTGAACTTAGCATTTCATCAAAGTTGACAGTCAAGATTCTTGTTATTAAAAAGCTCATGGGTTAAATAAGGACAAAACAATATTTCTGCATAAATGAAGAATGTAGGCTGAGCTAAAACAAAAATTGAAAGACATAAACAGTGGTCAAGAATGCAAGATACAACTAATGTAATTTATGGATTATAGTTAACAGTAATATTGTCATATTTTTGCAGCAATGGCAAAGAAGATACTATATGAATTCTAAAGGTCAACAATAGGGAGATATAAGGGATTTTGGGATTTTTCCTATTGGAGTAATGAAAACATTCTAAAATGGACTGAGGTAATGACAGCACAAGTCTGATAAAACTGACAGTCACTGAGTGTACACTTTGGATGGATTGTACAAGGTATGGGACTGTATGACACAGTGAGCCCTGTGGTGGATGGTGGACTGTGGTTAACAGTACAAATATGGAAATATTCTCTCATGAACTATTACAAATATACAATACTAATATATGGTATTAATATTAGGGAGATATGTTGGAAAAATACACATCATGTAAGGTATGGACTATAGTTAGCAGTAATGTTTTGACTATGTTCTTTCATCATTTGTAACAAATATTCCACAACAATGCAAAGTATTGCTGATGGGGCAATGTATGGGAATCCTGTATGGTATGCCTGATTGTTTTGTAAACTCACAACTTCTCTAATAAAAAAAGGAAAAAAAAAAACTACTATTGAAAAAAAAAGAAAACATAGAAGAGAAAAATGATTTATTTACAGTTAGAGAAACGAGACAAGGTCATTTGGAGGAAGCGGTAATGTATTTTGAACTTGAAGGACAACTAGAATTTCAGCAAGTGGCTGTGAAGAGGAAGAATGGTCAAGACAAAAAATGTTCAAATGTGTAAAAATCTAAAACGACCCATTTAGTGAATGACGTATATATATATATATTTCAGGTATGTAATGGTGAAGGTAAATAATGGAAGATGTATGCAATGAAACTATAAAAGCTTTTGTATGCAAGAGTGAGTCATTTGAATTATACTTGGTAAGCAAAGAGCTGCTGCTGACAATCTTTACAATCTTTAGTTGGAATAAAGGAGTAAGTAGGGAGGGTTGAAAGTATAAAATGTGTTCGTAAAATTGATTAACCTAGCAGCATATGTGGATTTGTTTTTTTACTGCTGCTGTAACAAATGA